>KK116233.1:995046-1034073 GCA_000611955.2 Stegodyphus mimosarum | reverse complement strand
TTCACGACTTTGGAGACAATTTCAAACTACAGAAACAGCTATCCGGGGGTTTAGTAGTGGTCGTCCACGAGGAACTACACCCGCAGATGACCGGTATATTGCCTTACAGGCCAGAAGAAACAGGCGGCAGACAGCGGGAGAAATCGCTAGACACACGACACAGGCGACTGGACGACCGATATCGCTTTTTACCGTGGCCAGAAGACTACACGGTGGTGGTCTGTTTGCACGACGCCCTATACGGTGTGTACCTCTAACGCCTGCCCATCGGAGAAGGCGTTCTCTGTGGTGCCGGAATTGGAGAAACAATGAATGGGGACGAGTACTCTTTACAGATGACAGCAGATTTAATCTGAGTTGCGATTCTAGACACATATACATCTGGACAGAGCGGGGAACACGCAATAAACCCTTCAACATCATCAAAAGGGACTGTTTTGAAGGTCGCGGATTTCTCGTTCGAGCAGACATAATGCTTGGTAGCCGGACCGACCTTCATATCTCCCAAGGAGGTTCGTCACCTGGGACTGCTATTGTAACGAGGTTCTTCTTCCTTACATGCGTCTTTTCACAAGGGCTATGGGTCCTCAGTTCCTCTTCATGGACGACAACGCTCCACCTCATCGCACAGTTACTGTCGAAGAGCTGTTGGAGAGTGAAGATATTGAACACATGGATTGGTCGGCAAGGTCTCTGGATCTAAATCCCGTCAAGCATGTACGGAACTTACTAGGGAGACCCGTGGCGGCATGTAACTTATCACCAGTAACGATTCCGAAACTGCGATTGGTGCTACAAGAGGAACGAGCAGCAGTGTCTCAACAGCTCATTAACAACCACATATCCAGCATGCACAAATGATGTGAAACCTGCCTAGCAGTCAGGGGAGATCATATCCCCTATTAAAGACCGGATGTTTCTTGCTGGACACCCATCACAGGGATGTTTCGGCCTTCAGTCGCATTGCGCTCCATGCTACTTTTTCAATAAAGCTTCTTTTTATCCCTCTGATTTCTGTTTTAGTAAGTGTTGCTTACATTACTCATGTCCTTACGTATTGGGGATCTTACGGTATTAAATGGGTTGATTTGGAAAGCTTTTGTACAAAGTTATATTGAAAAAACCGTCTCGTCTTTAATTTTTGCACACCAGTGTATATTAGATTTATATATAACATTATTCTAACATAGGTATTTTGACACAAAATCGGACTTTTTCTGAAATCACATACGAAACGTTTTACATATTTCGATTCTACGATTTAAATTATGCCAGACTGCCAAGTTTTGTAAAAATCGCCCGAGTAGTTTTTAAAATATTAGCTCTCAAAATTTTAGCTCCTCAATGTTAATTGAATTTGATATATATTTATTAATATCTCTTTTTTTATTATACTTGCTTGATTCCTTCTTCTAGAATTCGAAATTTAGGTTCATTCCAAATAAAATTCGCTGATGTTTTATCACTTATTTTTAAAATTTGTATTTTTAAACAATTTTTATATATTTTTCGAAAAAAAACTTGAATTATTATAACTTATGAAATTTTTAACATCATCTTAAAGTAGATGTATTTCTAAGCACACCTGCAAAAATTAGAGTTTTTTATTCAAAATTTTCTAAGATACACGTGAATTTATATATTGGCGCGTTTTGAAATTTGGCATATTGTTGAAAGCGATAATAACGAAAATGTGGTTTACGCACTTTGTTAAAATTATTTGGAAGTAGGAACGATGCGACTTTTTCCGCTCGTCCACAATGTAAAAAGCTAGGAACTATGTGACTTCCGTTCCTGCACAATGGAAGGGAAAATGGGTTGCCATATATTAAGAAGTTCGCTAAGTGAATTATTCTTGACTCAGACTGAAAAAATGTGCGCCAAGTTAAAATTGTGAATTTCTCCGTAAATTTTGTCAGCAAATTTTACAAAATTTAATATCTAGGCATAATTTGAATCGTAGAATCGAAATATGTAAAAAAATGGTAATGTTATTTGAGAAAAAGTCCGATTTTGGGTCAAAATATCTATGTTAGAACAGTGCTATGCATAAATCTAATATATATCCTAAATCGCGCTTTCGAGACATGAAGAAGGCAATTTGAATTTTGTCAATCGACCCAGTAGAACGGGAAATATAGAACGGTCTCTCTTTTTTTTTTCTCAGCAGTGTACATAATGCAATATAACATTCAGATATATGCAAGAGTAATTAAAGAATATTCAAGAGTTGTGATGAAATGATAAAGAATATGCACAGTAATTCTGATTTTTCAGCAGGGTAATATGTCAGCAATGCATCACAGTGAAACAAAAAAAATAAGTATGCAGCATTTTCAAAAGTGAAAATAGGACAGATGTTTAAACAATAAAGGCTGATCCAAGCATAGGTAGGTGAAGCTCATTGGTAAACAGTTTAGAAATTTATTATAAAAAATTATTTTTAAATTTTAATACCTGAGAATTTAAATCGAATAGCGTGATAATTTTTTACCTTAAATAATTTTTCCCGTTCTTTTAATTTCTTTCTTTTTTTTAGTCCAAAAGGCGTATTAGTCTCGAAATGCGATTTTACATTATTTCACTTGAATGCGAAGTTTCACTTTTCATTCTAGTCTGTTGCCATTCAGAAAAAAGTTAAATATTTATCTTTTAAATTTAATTGGTCTGTTATTGGTGAACAAACTAAACTATTTAAAAGTAATAGATGCAATTCTTAAGAATAGTATACTTTTACTTTTGAATCTGTTTCAGTGAAATTAAATGCATTTAATTTATTATATATCAAATAAAGAAACATTAAATATTTTTATGGAACTAAATTATATATTTTCACTTATATCAAATATATTTTTTCACTTGAATACATTGATTAACTTTTATTCGAGTCTGCTGCCATTCGGAAAAGAAAAACGTAAGATATTATTCTTCCATATTCAATCAGTCTACTGTTAATTAACAAACTAAACTATTTAAAAGCAATACATGCAGTTCTTAAAAATATTATTATTTTACTTTTTAATCTGATTGGTTTGAATAAAAATGCACTTAATTCACGATATATCTACATTAAAAATGTTAAATATTTTGCTAAAATTAAATTACATATTTTTCATTTTTTAAATATACAAAAGATATTTATAACGTTCCCATGAATTAGAATTCAGAATTAATTGGAGATTAATTAGATCTCTAAATGCATGTTCATCTAATATGCTATGAAATGTTTCATTATTCCACCTGGCTCATCTCTATCGATAATCTCTACAGAGAAATCATATTCAACTCCACATTATTCCTTATGTTCGATCGTTAAAATCTGAAACATTTCAGATTTTTTTCTATCAATTTATACGCGTCTGAAAATTTAATTATAATTGTGGGGTGATCATTCGATATAGAGTAAGATATATGTACACCAGCCATTTTTCCTTAGAAAGTCCTCCACGAAGGCATCACTCCCCGTAGGCAGATAGCCTTCGAGTGCTTTGTCATAATAAAATAGAACAAACCATTTTCTCATCAAAGCACTAACAACAGCATGAAACTTATTACTTTTGCACTGCTTTGTGCTTGTTGTGTTTTGTAAATTAGATGAATGAATGCAATGCTTTAGCAGTCTTACATTAAGTTAACATTAAGGAAATCTTCTTCTTCCTCACTCTCCACATTTTTTGACATCAGTGAGGTTTTCCACAATTGGCTTATCTTTAGTTATCTAAATCCGTTCAGCTAATTTCGCTTTCAGAAAATGTAATTAAGAATCGTTTTGATTACTATTTTGAATTAATTTCAGCAGCTCAGAAGGGTTAATGGTAAGATTATCAATGTTTTTATTTTCTTTTCCTCTTTTCTTTTTCTTCTTTTTTCCCTTTCTTCCCCTTCCCTACGTAACAGAATTTTGTTATTTAACATTCGGTCATAACGATGCTGCCCGAAGTAAAGTGCCGATTGTTTCTGATTACACTCGAATGACATGGTCATAGAGTATTCAGATAACATTGTAGAGATATTAGGTTATTTCGAAGCAAGTGATGTGAAAAATGAGCTATGCCTTTGCCGGGACTCGAACCACGGACCTCTCGAATATGCGCCGAGCGTGCTGACCACTACACCACGAAGGCATGCTAAGAAGGCGGGAGAAATACCATATATACTAACCCTTTTAAAGCGAGACTGGGGTTTAGGGGGC
The DNA here is from genome assembly GCA_000611955.2 of Stegodyphus mimosarum. Taxonomy (NCBI): domain Eukaryota; kingdom Metazoa; phylum Arthropoda; class Arachnida; order Araneae; family Eresidae; genus Stegodyphus; species Stegodyphus mimosarum. Next base: position 1,029,881 of record KK116233.1, on the reverse strand, counting down.
CAATCGCCAAATCCTGGCGGTGCCGATTCATCATCCATCTCCTTTTTTAGTTCGGGCGCCACTGTAGAGACATTAGATATTTTTTGAAAGCAGGAGATAATATTCAAAAATGAGTAGTGCCTTCGCCGGGACTGGAATTATGGGCCTCTCGAATACGCGCCGAGTCTGTGCTGACCATTACACCACGAAGGCATACGAAAGTGGGAGAAATATCTTATATATTTCCCCCTTTTAAAGGGCGATTGAGGATTAGAGGCCCCAGTTGCCAAATCATGGTGGTGGAGAATCATTATCCACCACCTTTTAGTTCTGACGCCACTGTAGAGACATTAGGTATTTTTGAAGCAAGAGAAATGAAAAATGAGCAATGCCGTCGCCGGGACTCGAACCATGAACCTCTCGAATACGCGCTGAGCGTGCTGACCACTATACCACGAAGGCATGCTAAGAAGGTGGGAGAAATACCTTATAACATTTCTATTGTATACACATGCCAGATTATCGAGTATTCAGAATCATTAAGATTATGGAACATTTTATTACGTTAAGTTTTACCTTATTTAATAGAGATGGAATTTCTTTTTCTAAGATCTGTTTCTTAATGTAATATGAATCATTTTAATTAAGTATTTTAAGTGAATATTAATTGCGGATAATCGCTGTTACAACTCGAACGCGAAATGAGCGAAAGTTTCGCTTCTGCCAGTGGCAACAGGGAGTCGAAAAACAAACTTTGAAGTAAGAGGTCGGTTACTCGACTTCTCTTAATAGAATTTGATTCGAATGAATTATCCTCCATCTTTTGATTTAAAATTAATCTTGAACCATGTAAATAATGTAATATAACAGATGTGCGTAAATAAATGGCCATTAAGACTTATTTTGAATTTGTGATTCGAGTTTGAACTGAACTTTAGAAATTGAAAGCTGTCTCAAAGAGAATCGTCTGCACTTTAGAATTCGTGGATTAGAAATAACAATCATAAATAAATTATTTCTTAACAAGAGAAAAATTGTGCAGTAATTTTGACCATGACTTATCTTTAAAATTACAGTAAATCGAAAGAGTAAATTACACGTTAAATTATTGTTCTAGTTCGCAGCTGCTGATTTTAATTGAAAAGATTTGAAAGAACGAACCGCCTAAAAGTAAAACATTGAAAGTAGGGGAAAGCATGTATATTCGCATTTTTTCTACTACGAAGTAATTCATATGACTGCTTATAATCGCATCTGCAGACAAAAGAAAGAAAACAGAAGTTAAACGACAATTTATAAAGACTTGTCACTTGTTAGAATCGTTTCATATTCCGCATCAAATGTAGATTTTTCTGTCTTTTAGCTTCATATTTTAAATATAGATTTGTGTTACTGAATCTGTATTGGACCTAGAACAAGGATAAGAAGTTATGTACCATCGGCACCGTGCCAAAATCACGAAACTCTGATTTTTTTTTCTTTTAACTGATTGCCCTTAAATACATTTTTAGATTGTTTTTCAGCGTTTTACACTGCGTTGGAAAACAGAGAGCTACATATAAAAAATAATTCTGAAAAAAAAAATCCCAGCTCATTTTTTTCTCTGTTTTCTCTGCACCAAATCACTCAGTGTGTTTACTTCGAAGCAGTAGTTTTACAGATCAGTGGTTTTGGCATGGTGCCGCAGATATATTGCAAATGGATTCTAAAAAGAGTCTAATTTTCAAAATAATAATATTAAAAACATATTTCGCAAATTAAACAGAATTTATTTCAAGACAAACAAACAGAATTTATTTCAACTTTCACCGCACTTCTGATTAAATAAAAAAATCTGATGTGTACACCATATGACTTCCTTGTAAGGAATATTAAATTATACGCAATTTTCCTGTATTTCATTTAAACATATTGAATTCACAGTTAACGAATTTTGAATTAAATCTACTTCGTCGATAGCGCACAAACCACAATAGAATAAATTCCCTCTTTTAAGTTCACTATATTTTTTACCATAGCAACACTTCGGCGCTAGTTTCACTTAACAGCTTTACATCTCATTTAGCTTGTAACTCAGAGTGTACAAAAATTATATCATCTGAGGAATTACCACAAGTTCTATTCAAATACTATAATAAATCTAAAACGATGTATAAAAGAAATGCAACAAGTAGAAAAGAAACAGTTTTTCACAGACGATTTAGCGCTGCTTACTTAATGCGCATGCGCTACTAATTAATTCAGTTCTCACTTAGCGGCAAGGCGAAAATACATAAAAATTCAAAATATTTTCATTAAAAATTGAAAGATATAGAAAGACATAAAACACAGACTACAGTTAAAACAATTTTTACAATTAAAATTACAGTTTCTACGCAAAAATAAGCTAATAACTTAAGTCACATTCCAGAAAGAATTAAGCATAATTTAATTCGCAATAATAAAAGAAGACGTTACTTTTTTGTTTGGAAGCTTAGTTTCTAGACTGTCAACAAATCCACTATTCTGCTAAGTTTGAAATGTAAACAAATATGGCTGCCATCGTAAACAAAAATTAGGCTTAGCCGCACAACAAACTTTTAAATTGTTGATAATTCTAGAATTATTGCATGCAGGTTAACTAAAGACATAAAAATCTTAACCGGAAGATAAGAACAACATAATTCAATTATTTTTAAAGCAAAACGTGCACAATTTACAAACATATAAGAATAAAGAAGCTGAGCTCACTGAGCCGAGTAACAGAATGGATATGTACGTCACCGACAAAGTTTGAAATCCGGTGTTCTATAGAACGCCTAAAAGTAGCCGGCAATGCATGAAACGACTCATATTTCATACATTTCCTAGGTATTCTACAGAATGCCAAATTACAAACCGACAAAGGATGAAATGATTCGTTTCGAAGAACCGAAACTGCTTACCAGAAGTTAGTAAATGGCGTAAAAAAGCCAAAACGACTACTCAGTAGGAATCACGGGACTACTGGCTGCTGAATTGCTGTGATGTTTGTGGAAAATGAAAGTGCAAAGAAAGCGTCAGTACTATACAGTATTGCGTCACGAACGCTGAGTTATTTTCCGTTTGAGTACTGCACATGGACGACGTGACAGAATGTTGAAAGAATTTTCAACCAAATACAAAAATGTTACGTGTAATGATATTGAACTCTACAACTACCTTTGTAAGCCCTGCCAGAAAAAACAAAAAGGTATTAAAAAGGGCATTGACGTGAAACTTATGATTGTTCCTGAATTTAAGTTCCGCTTTCAGGTAGATCTTATTGATTCCCAATCTCAGCCAGATGGAAAATACAAACTTATTATGTTGTATCAAGATCATCTCACTATTTTATTTCACATATTTCGAATAACAGTTTTTTAATGGCACTTTTTGCTTAATTTTTCAAAATAATATTTGCGTTTTTGAGGAATGAACGTCTTTTAAATAATAGCCTTATCATAACCTTTTTTCATACTTTACCTAAAGAGCATCTGTCATTCTATGGAATGCTGAAGTATTATACACAATGCCTAGGGAAGGTATGTAATAATTTTCATAATTCATACTTTGTCTAAAAACGCCCGGCATTATATACAATGACTAGGAATTTTATAGAATGCCGGCGTTTCATACTTTGCCGGTAACATACATACATATATATATATATATATCTTTATATACGTTTAGTGCTGCCAATTGTAACCAAAATAGGAGATGCACATCTACATATTACAGCAGTCCTATATACAAATTTCAACGTTCTGAGGCTACTTGTTTTTGAGTTATGTGAGATACATACATACATACATACATACGTACAGACGTCACAAAAAATCTTTTCAGAATTCATTTTAAACCAGTTTCATAATTTTTTGGGGGAGAAAGAGTCCTTTATTCTATTCTTACGTCCAGATGTCACGCAAAAACATCGTTAATGGATATTTTCGTTGAAATGGGATACCGGACATTTTTCGTGATTACAATACTTCCTTTTCAGTTCGAACAAGGAAGGAAAAAGGTTAGCCAATTACTTTCACAATTATATTGACTTACTAAATGAAACTGCGTACATCAGCGTCGAAAGTAGTTGAACATTGGATAGCTTATCCCATTTACACTCATGTCCATAAATTAAGGTTAATGCAAAATCAGGCAAAGGAAGAGTTAGAAGCAAAACAAATTTGACTTATTTGTAAAGCTTATTTATTAAACAAAAGGTAAAGAGCAAAAAAAGATGCTATATGTTTGATATTATTAAAAAAGTTAGCGATGTTTTCTCCCTGGAGCAAATTACAAAAAAAAAACTATTTACAAAAAAACAATATTACATGGTTGGTATGATTGTTAATACATTGTATGTCTCCCAGACGATGCAATGCAGTCCGTACAACGCCTAGGCATGCTGAGTATCAAATTATCGATCTGATCTTGAGCGATATTACACCACTCAAAAAGCAATGCTCTCCGAAGTTCCGGTAGAAATGTAGGAGGAGGTTGATGGGCTGCAACTCGTCGGCTAAGCATTTTCCACACGTGCTCTACTGGATTCAAGTCCGGTGAGAATGGTGGCCAGTCCATACGGGTGATATCCTCCGATTGAAGGCATTCGCTTACGATGTTTGCACGGTGAGGACGGGCGTTGTCATCCATAAACACAAATTATGAGCCCATGGCTCCCCGAAACAAACGTACATGTTGTTCCAGAATGACGTCCCGATAGATTTGGCTTGTCATGGTTCCAATTTGAACATGCAGGTCAGTTCTGGAACCCAGAATAATTCCACCCCAAACGTGCACTCCTGCACTCCAGGCTAACCGCAGGCGACAGTGAGTTGCAGTAAGTGGAACACATCTGACAGGTCTACAAGCATATAGATCAATCTGACCTAAGCGTCTGTACACGGTCTGCTTTGAAACTCTCGTACCAATGGCTGAAGAGAGCTGACGAGACAGGTCTGAGGCTGTGCTCTGCCTGTTTCTTTTGGCAGTAACTGCCAAATACCGATCCTCATTCGGTGTTGTAACTCTGGGGCGAACTGTGCTGTAACGTCTACTCACGTTACCATCATCTTGGAATTGTCGCCAAAGCCTGGAGATGACACTCTGGGCAATTCCAAGTTCGTCTGATACTTCCAGTTGGGTACGCCCACATTCCAGACGGCCGATAATTCTACCACGTAAAAAATCATCCAAATGCGTCCTTTGTGTCATAACTATTCGGTTACTGCACTGAAATGCTTATAAAGCGCCTGCGAACAATTTTACTTCTTTGCCTGTATTCCTTATATATTACTCTCTTATACTCTCGTCATTGTGAAGTTCCATCGGTGTCATCTGGTTACTTCCTGAAATTTGCATATGATTCTTGAAGATGTGCGTAGTGATTTTACAGGTGATATATTTATTTCAGAGTTCGATTTCACCGTGACTCCGAATTATCCTTAATTTATGGACATGAGTGTATTTAAACGTAGCGGAGCATTAGCCACATTTCATATGAAATATTTTTCTGCTTATATTAGTGAGGCGTTATTGATTACAAGGTTTTGAATTTTTAATGACTTTTAAAAATGACTTGAGCTACATAGTCGATAGTCTTATTAATGTTTTCTCACCATTAAAGAATTCCGGTTTTTACTATATGTGCAAAGTCTCAAAATATTGATTCTAGAAGCACAGAAATAAGTAGATAGTGGAAAAGAATTTAATTCTCAAATGAATCATGCTATAATATCGCAGGAATACATTTGAAAATGATTAATGACTTTTACAGGAAGGAAAATGGCTGCGTTGTAGATGAACTTTAAGTCTTACGTTCTCCTTAATAATTTTTCTTAAGGTCTCCTTAGCCATTTTGTTATGCTTCTTCGAATTAAATGAAAAACGAATTACCTTTAACGTGTAAAATTATATTTAAATAGTTAGCTATTGCCTATAACCTTTTACATTTTTTTTCAAATGGATGCTGAATTTTTCATCTGCCCTAATGGCAAGTGTTTTATCTGACGCTCAGAAATTCAGATACAAACCATCATGATATCTTAATATCTTAGTTTAAATATACACTTTAAAGGAGTACATCTCTTCAAACAAACTGAATAAAGTTCTGAGAACGACTGAAAATTGTGATAAAGAAAGAATAATTAAATTAATTAATTAATAACAGTTTGGAAGGTTCCGGATTTTAACGGTCCCCCAGAAGGGTTTGGTAAGGTTTTTTACTCTCTGGCTGAGCTCGCTATCTAACAGTCTGCTCTTGCATTCATTCTTACTAACCCATTTTTTTTGTTCTTGTTCTTGTCTCTTTATTATTAAGCATCGTTTTCTTCGCACTGATGCCACATTCATTTCAACAATGAAATCATAAAATTTTCAAAAGCTTCATAGGAGTATATATTTAGAATTCCAGTTGCAGCATTAAGTGCTGGCATACATTTTTATACTTTTTAAAGTCTTTACACAGTTTATTATCCTAGTGTTCAGTTTTCTTAGTCAACAAAAATTTATTTGTCTTTTTTTATGTGTTAACTTCAGAAATAAATATCACGTTAAATATCATGTTCTTCCCATTTACGCCTCGTAAATTTCAGTTCAACTACAAAACACAAAACATTTAAAAACAGCATATTTTTAGAATTCCCGACAGAGTGTTAAAGGTTGCATAAATATATAATTACATTCGCTATGTTATTTCTTTAAAAATTAGCTGCTCACGCATCCAGCCGCTAAAATAGTTATCTTAAAAAGAGAAAAAGTATATAATGATTTTAATAAGTCCAGCTAGTGTAATTTCATAAAAATATTTGTAATTAGACATCTCATGGTTTTAGTACATGTTTATTTAAATCAATTACATTAAAAAGTAGAAAAATATATTCTTCAGGACTGTGTTTATTGCTTTTAAATCGACTCTTCTATTACTCAAAAACGTTGCAGATTAAATTTAAAAGTACCTTAGTCTTTGCTGAATGGCAAGACGCTGGCTAGTGGAAGAGAAAAATATTTTATTTCCGTCCGCGGAAATACATTGCTTTCCCTGAGCTGAGTTTGTTAATTAAAATTTTAAAAAGATAAATATTTTGCATTTTTCCGAATGGCAACAGTCTCAAGCGCTAGAGGTAAAAATGTTTTATTTGGAACAGTGTTGCCACTGCTTGCTTTCAAATAGTTTAGTTTGCTATTCATTAAAGTTTTACAAAATATAAAAAATTCATTAAGGTTTTACAAAGTAAGAAAAATTCATTAAAATTTTACAAAGTATAAAATAGATTAAAAACAATAAAACAAATTCGAAATTCAAAATTAGAGCTTCCAGGTGCACATTTCCGGATTGAGGATTACGTTGTTCAAAATTTGATGGCTGTAGGTACGGTTGTTTTCCATAATTTTGCGAACATACATACCTTACATACATGCTGATTCTTCATTATTTAATTTCTTAGAAAATATTATAGGGCGATAATATTTGGTGGAAACAATTTGAAAAATGATACACCGTTTATAATTAACCAGCGCAAAATCTCTTTCGAGATAAATAGCCAATTTGGGGCTAAAACGTACCTACAGGCTTTATTTCTTAAGCACTATTTTTTTTCTCTTTTTAAATAACGGACATATGTGTTCAAATACAAAGGTTTTCAAAATAAGGTAAATAATGGGGTATGGTACGTGGAAAGTTCTTCAAATTTAGAGGTTAACTTCTTATATGGTCTCTGCGTAGAAAATAATGCTATACAGTAAAATATTAATTTTTCTTTAATAAATTAAATACAAAAAATTACGTACTTTTTATATGTTAAATCTGATAAAGTATTAGAAAACAAATTCACTGACTTAAACCACTTTCACAGCATATTTTTGACCTAAATTTAATACTCCCTAAAATATTCTTTAAATTTTATGTTGATTATAAATATGTGTGATAATTTTTTATGTTAAGAAACATTTGATATTTAAATCAGTAATGCATAACGGAATTTTCCCTAATTGCACTTTTTGAACTGGTTGGACCATTTATAAAGTTTGATTTTGTATTTGCGGAACGCAGGTGAAAATAGTTCTCGTAAGATTTTTTATATCATGTCCAAAAAATTTTCAGCTTCAAGTAGATATTTAAGATTAAATTTTAAAGAAATAAATTCTGCAACTACCTTTTTTAAGTTCCTTGTATGTACACTGCCCCCCCCCAAAAAAAACAGTTTTTGAAAAAATCTGAAAGGTTTCAGATTTTAAATTACATCCAAAGGGACATTTTTTAAAACATTTTCTGTGTTACTTTTATTTATTAAATATCATGTTCTTCGCATTTAAGCCATAAAGTTGTTTAGTTCAACAGCAATATCGCAAAATAATTTTAAATTGAGCATATCTTTTGAATTTCCGATACACAGTCCCACGCGCTGGAGATAAAATTGTTTTTTCTGCCATTGCTCGCTTTGAAATCCTTGAGTTTGGTAATCAAAAATTCGTTAAAGTTTTACAAAATATAAAATCAATAATAAAACAAATTCCAAATTTCAAATTTGGGCTTCAAGATGTCCATATTCTCAGTAGAATTACGTCATTCAAAATTGGATGGTTCTAGGTACCGTTGTTTTATCACAATGCGAGAAACATACATGCATTTATGCAGATTCTTCATTATTTAATTTCTTCAAATATAATACAAGGCGGTAGTATTGGTGGCAACAATTTGAAAAGTGAAACGAACATTCTGAGCGAATCGTAGTGAAAACGAAAACAATAGTCTTTCAGGGACAAAGCCCCTTTGGACTAAAAATGGGACAGTTCTATACCTCCCGTTCTACTCAGCCGATTGATGAAATTCAAATTTTGTTTTTTATGTCTTGAAAGCGCGACTTAGGGTATATATTAGATTTATATATAGCATTTCTCTAACCTAGTTATTTTAACAGAAATTCGGTCTTTTTCTGAAATAACACACCAATGTTTTTCCATATTTCGATTTTACGACTCAAATAATGCCTAGACATTAAATTATATAATTTTTGGTGAGAAATTTATGGAGAAATTCACTTGGCGAACTTCTTAATTCATAGCAACCTATTTTCTATTCAATTTTCCGCGAGAGAGAAAAAAAGTAATCTTTCATATTTTCAAATAATTTTAACAAAGTGCGTAAACCACATTTTCGTTATTATCGCTTTTAATAAGTACGCCAAATTTCAAAACGCGCCAAAATGTAAATTCACTTATATCTTAGGAAATTTTGAATAAAAAACTCTAATTTTTTGCAGGTATGTTTACAAATGCACCTACTGTTAGATGATGGCAAAACTTTTATAGGTTATAATTCAAAATTGTTTTGAAAAATTTATAAAAATTATTTAAAAATACAAGGTTTTAAAATAAATCATAAAAATGGGCGAATTTTATTTGGAATGAAGCTAAATTTCGAAACGTGAAAGGAAGCATCAAATAAGTTTAATAAAAAAAGAGATATTAATAAATATATATCAAATTCAATTAACATTGAGGAGCTAAAATTTTGAGAGCTCATTTTTGAAAAACTACTCTTGCGATTTTTACAAAACTTGGTAGTTTGGCATAATTGGAGGAGCAAAATCGAAATATGAAAAAAAAAATGGCATGTCATTGCAGATTTTGTGTCAAAATACTTATACTAGAACAATACTATATGTAAATCTAATACATATCCTAAGTCGAGATTTCGACACTAGAAACGCAAGTTGAATTTCGTCAATCGGCCTACTAGAACGGGAGATATAGAACTGTCTTTTTTTTTTCGGGGACTTATTACGTACGGATTACTGAAACTTCTAGTTACTTTAGTTTTGAGATATCATTACTTCGGAGACATATACAGAAAACAATGATACGTGTAAAGTTGCCAAATAAAATTCTTTTGTTGTCTATTGAAATCAATGGTTTTGAAGCTTTTAAAACTGGTCTATTTATATATAGTGCAAAGAAGCTAAAAAAACTGAGCTGTTACGCGCAATATGGTGAGTACCTAGACCTCTTTATTGGAAACTTTTCGCCGAAGTCGTGCGGGAAATCTCTTAAAGAGCTGTGAAAAACCTCTTCTTTCATCAAAAGCCGTAAAACTAAGGAAGTGGGCCTAGAAAGAGAGCTATTCGGTGCTTTCTTGTTGCCGGAATAAGCATTCTCGGTGGTCCAGGTGTTGTTTCTATTTTGGTGGAATCTTCTGCTGCCAATGACTTTACCGATCCCAAATAGATTGGTGGGAGGTGAGAAAATTTGGCAGGGGCGCAATAAGCTGCTAATTTTACCGACCTCATTGAATTCTCCTCCAAATCAGGGTGTCGATCGTTTTCTTGAGGATGAAGGTTTCGGTTTCGTTCAACGTGATACAAAGTTGCGTGGGTCTATCAACTACGGGTTTGATCTTGGTAGATCTTTTTCTTTGGTCTCTTTTACTGTGTTAATAGAATTTTTTGTTCTTGATTTATATCAGCAGTCTTCAAAATTTGTTGCGCGAGTCAAATTCCAGGTTTCTACGAGTCAAAATCAAAATTCGGAAAGAAAATTATAAAGCGGTCACACTAGTTGAGTAGTGTTTATTAACTGAAAAATATAAAGATATGTTAAGTTATAAATTTGTTTTTAAAACTTAATATTTGAGCATCATATGCCATCAAAAACTAAACAGTTTTTGCTGGAAAATGAATTGAATTTAGACGACAGTGTTGAAAATTATACAAAAGAATACCTTTTTTCTGTTGAAGAAAGCTGTAAAAGAATATTTCTCCGCACAGATATAAACATTTTAATGCCTTTTGAAACAATATATTGAAGTGAAAAATCTTTCTCAATGAATGTGGCAACAAAAAGACAATATAGAAACGAATTAAATGTAAAATATGAAATGCTACTGCAGATAACATCAGCAAAGTACTTACACAGTTTCTGTAAAAAATTGCAAGCACACCCCTGTCATTAAATATAATGCAAGGGTAAATGACATCTGGAAAACAAGCTAACGCTATTAATGAATAAATTACATTAATCTAATGTTATTAATAAGTAAATTACATTAATCTAATGTTATTAATGAGTAAATTACATTAATAACATAAAAATACAACACTTTCCTTTAATTGTCTTTATATAAAATACCTAGAACATATTGATTTACTTTAAATATTGCTTTAGGAAAAATTTTGTAAGAGTGGAATGGGGTTACCCGAAAAAACCTTGTAGTCCTAAGACTTCCATGAGTCGGCAAAGTTCGAAGACTTCTGGTTTATATTTCAGTTAATTACTTTCGTTGCACATAAGCTCAAGGATAAAATGCCTTACTTTTAAATAACTAGTCGCTTGCGCGGCTGCCAATTAAAATAATTATTAAAAATAGAAATATGAATGAATGCAGATTTTAACGTTTTCCCAAAAGGGCTTTTTTAAACTTTAATGTGGCTTATTAACAAGGACTGTTAATAAGATGGCGCAGATGCAATAGAGAAAAATTTTTTAATATTGTTACGAATTTCACATTTATTTGACTATTTATTTAGAATTGTAATTAAAATTCCTTTTTATTTCCCCGTGCAACGCATACGATTTTTGAAGAGAAAGCTACGTCGAAAAAAAAAGAAAAGAAAAATAAAAGAGCGCGTGCATTTAATGTTTAATAAATAAATATCTCGTAATTACTGTTGCCATCCAGAAAAATCTAGAAAAATCGAGATTGTTCTATTTATAATTAAAAAGCTTATAAAAGCCGAATTGAAACACCTCATCTCAGTTGTTGCAGTTGCTGTTATAGTTTTAAGCGAACTGCTGTTTGTTTACATTATGCTGTAGCGATTTCGCTGTGAGATAGAATTAGTTTATCTGTTTTGAATTGAGTTTTGGTAAACGTTTTGAGATGTTGTGACATTATGCGAATATCTCTGAAGAAATATTTCAGCATTTTGATTTATTTCTTGTGGAAAGAATAAATTTTTGTTAACTTTTTAACGGTTTGTGCATTCAATCCATAACGAGCCCGTACGCACGTAACAATATATTAGATGAATATACACTTAAACTCACATGGGAACGCTATGTATCATCTGTACGTTTAAAAACTGAAAAATAAGTAAGGTATTTATATAAAAATATTTATTTTCTGAAATTACATTCTGGTAGGAAATTGTAAGCTGAAATTAGAATAGATAGGAAAAGTAAAAAAATAACATATTTTAAAACTGCATCTATTGCTTTTAAGTAGTTTAGTTTGTTTATCAATAGTAGACAGATTAAATTTGAAAGAAAAAAGATACTAAAGATACTAGGATACTATACTGTATTATATTTAAAGGTTTCAGATTTCAAATTACGTTCAAAGGCGCGTTTATTTTAACAGTTTGTGTGTTACCGTTATTTATTAAATATTATGTTCTTCGCACTTAAATCATAAAATTCAGTTCAAGAGCAATATCGCAAAATAATTTTAAAATCAGCCTATCTTTAGAATTTCCGATACACAGTCTCACGCGCTGGAGATAAAAGTGTTTTTTTTATACAACGTTGCCATTGTCGCTTCGAAACAGTTAAGTTTGTTAATCAAAAATTCGTTAAAGGTTTACAAAATATGAAGTCGATAATAGAGCAAATTCCAAATTTCAAATTTGGGCTTCCAGATAGATGCCCGTATTCTCAGGAGGATTATGTTATTCAAAATTTGATTGCTCTAGGTACCGTTGTTTTATCAGAATGCCAGAAACATACATACATTTATGCAGGTTCTTCATTATTTAATTTCTTTAAATATAATACAGGCCGACAATATTTGGTGACAATAATTTGAAAAGTGAAACAACGGTTATAGTGAATCCACGCAAAACGCCAAAACGAAATTAATAGTCCTCCTGGGCAAATTGCCCCTTTGGATTAATAATACCTTACGTTTTATTGAATGACAACAGTCTCGAATTAAAAAATGAAACAGTACATTTTATTGGCCCCTTTCTTTGCCAACAAATCTGCCTTATCATTTCCATGAAGGCCACAATGTGATGGTATTCACCGCATGATAAATTCTTTGACATCCTGAGTTATGTTGTTTGGCAACTGCTGACATTTCAAAACGTCAACAGACGTTCATGATTCAAAAGAAGAAATAGCTCGAAGAGCAGCTTTAGAATCAGAAACAAATTAAATGTTATTTGGTTTATAATGATTATATGCATTCTTTAAACATAAAGATTTAATTTATTTAAAAAGTGCGATTATTGCTTTCAAATAGCTCGTTAATCTATGATAGATTCATTAAGTTTCGAAGATAAACTGAAGTTTTTATGTTTTGCCGAACGGCAACAGTCTGAGAGCTATACATGAGGGCCCTTAGAAGATAAGTCTATGATAACTGCGTCTAGATCCTTTTCATTCATCTTGTCCGTCAGCTTTCAAGGCATGATCATGTCTGCTGACTTATTTCGCAAGGATAGGATTTTATACATTAAATGAAAACAACTCACCTCCTTCGAGGTGTTACAAAATTGCATTAAAACAAACAAAATGTATTAAAATGAAGCCCAATTAAACTAGAAAGATTTTTGTTATATCTTTATTCTTATACATTCGTGTTCTCTTCAACCAAATTCAAACGCATTTCAGTTTCTCTTCAGATAAGAGTCCGTGTAAGTTGATTAGCATTTGAACGTTCACTAATAGGCTGAAGACAGTTCTTTGAGGTAACATGAATTCGGAACTGTAAAAATACTAAGCAATTTGTTGATTTATTTTTGATAATATACATTTTAACCAGAGCAAAAGACGTTATCTCTTGCAGCATATCATGAGACCTCCACTCTGAAGCATTTAAAACACAAAAAACGCAGCCGAATCAATCACTGACTACCTCTGAAGATAACGGATATCTGTGGTAAGCAGAATCAGCACCAATCACTTTTTGCGATCACCGATTATCCCAGTCCCGATATAGGTAACTATAAAAAAAGAAATCAAAAATACAATAAACAAAACAACAACTAAAAAAAATTGTAGCGTAAGAAAAAAGTGTTAGAAGTTGACGCTAGGGGGAGGAACGCACGTTCGCGCTTCTGGTGGTAAAACATACACGCCTCGTTCTGGACCGGTTTTTGGACGGCCATATTAAATATTACGAAGATTAATGGAGGAAGAATAAATTTATCACTTTCTTTTGCTCTCTCTTCTTCGGGTGTTTACATGCTGGCCGCCTCTGCTGGAAGAACGGCGATCATCTATTTTATTGGATTGCGCTTTGTATCGTTGAGGTGAGCTTGCAAGGAGGGATCGGTAAAGAAATTGCGTCAGGGATATGCATAGGTACAAATGACTTGTTTGGAAAATCGGCAGCAAGCATTTGTTTTGTAATTGCGTGTATTTTCGTAATGGGAGTACCTCACGCTATGTCTTGATTACTCTTCTATAGCTCAGATTTCTCATATTTTTATTCTTTGAAGCATTAGTTGGAGTTTTTTTGGTACTTTTGTTAATACCCGATTTGCCTAATGAATCGTATCACCTGGGAAAAGTTTTGGGATTAATTCATGCAGCGTCGATTCTCTTAAGTTCTTTTAAGTCTTTCGCTATCTAGATTTTTTTGAAGTTAAATGAAAAATGTATCTGCGTAAAATGATACTCCTCGATTATTTCGTGTCTGTATTTTAACAATTTGGCGGAGTTATTAATACTTCAGAGTAATTATGTTTTAACAGAATTTATTTGTTTTCATTTATTTGTTTTTTAAACAGGAAATTTTGCATGCATTTGTGGCCAAGAATTGAATTCGAATTTTCCGTCTGATGTCGGCTAACCGTTATACCGTCAAAACACATGACAGATTTTGTCGTATTTCTACCTGCATAACTTCGTGTGTTCATTTTTCACTGCCGTTTTAATGGCTTTTGGTAACTTTAATTCTAATTTTTAAGATCTCAGTTTTTTTAACTTAACAAAAAACACTTATTTATTTTTACGCCATTACTTTCTTCACTACACCTTCTCCTTAGATAGGATAATCAGGATTTCTTTTTGAGAACTCAAACTTTTAATTTCTCAAGATATAGTATTAATTTCTGAATTATTTGTGAAGTCCTTTCAAAGAGAACATTGGGGACTTATAATAAAACAGAATACCAATGAATTAGCTGTTACTGTATTTAATTAATTTGATTTAATTAAAATTAATTTTTAACTAGGATGCTGTTGCATTTCAATCCTTTGTAGCCCATAAGGTAAAGTGGTTAGCGACTCTGACTGCATACCGAAGAGCCGGATTCGAATCCCGGAGAACAAATGGATGTAATTTGCCCGTCCCTTCATAGGAGGCAACGGTAGCCTACTTATGGGCCCCATAATAAAGAGGCCACCACTTCCGGCTTTAGCAGTGGCCAACACTTATAAATGGTTAGACCTCGCCACGGAAGGAGGGGGGGGGGAGAATTCCTTCTGTTTTCGAGAGCAGTAAAGCTTAAAATCCTAAGACTTCAAGGGTGAACTAAGGTTAATCATGCAGCATGTAAACTTAACCCTTGCTTTTCGATTTAAACTAAGAAAAATTGAATGTTCGTTTTCTAATTAAAATTGCATAAAATTTTTATTGTTTATTCTTCCTCTTTGAATAATATGAATAAAGTATGATGTTGAATGAATGATTGTTTAAGTATGAATTTTTTTTTTTCAAAATTTAAATGCAAAAGATTTGTAAGGTATTTTCTCCTTTCCACATGCTTTCGTGGTGTAACTGGGAGCCCATTCGACACTTATTCTGAAGGTTCAGAATTCGAATCCCGGTGAGGACTTGCGGATTTCTTCGATTTCCTTGCTTCGAAAAATTCTAAGAGGACTTTACAGTGGCGCCCGAACTAAAAAGATGGTTGACGATAATTCCTCATTTTCAAGATTTGGTGATTGAGTTCTCTCATCCCCAGTCAACCTTTAAAAGGTGGGGCTATATAGGGTATTTTTCCCTCCTTTCCGGATGCCTTCGTGGTGTAACAGGAAGCACACTCGACTCGAATTCTGGAGGTTCGGAGTTATCCAGCCTAGAACAATGCGGATTTCTTCGATTTCCTCGCTTCGAAAAATCTAGTGACTGTATCGATTGTTTTATTTAAATGCTAAGTCTGACTTCATTTAAGTGTCATCAACTATTCCTACTGCAAACTACTAAACAATCTCTCGATTTTATGTGTCTTAGTTAGATACTTAGAAAGGGGGGGATTTTTAACACTTCGAAAAATAAAGAACGAATTATACCTGAGCAAATTAATGAAAATACCTTACAGTGGAGGCCAGTGGGCAATAATGGTTATTAATATGCTTGTAAACTTGAGAAAATGGAAATATAAAAACAAATAAATGATGTTATATGAACCAGTCTATCTATCCCATAACTTGTACAGCCATTAGGATTTTTAATAGAGCAGAAATCGCGAAAACTATGCAATGTTCTCTCCGCGATTCGGACATCAGACCTCTCGCCTACCAGGTGCCAATGAATCCAATTAACCATGAAAGTACGCTAGAAAGAAAATAGAAAATACGTTACTTTGTCTTCTCACTTAAAGGGTGATTGGGTAGGCGGAGACACTATAGCCAACTGCTGATTGTGAACAATTACCTTTTACAACATTTTAGTTCAGGCACCACTGTACACTCTTACTCTGTGTTTGTTACTCTTTGTACTGCACTGTGTTTGTTACTCTTTGTACGCTTTGTAACTTCTTTTTAACTTTTAAGTTATTTTAAGTATGTTAATTTTTTGGAATTTTCACATCCAGAAACTTGAAGCATCAGCGATGCTGTTCCCGGTATTTGAGCTCCGTGCCTCCCAATGTTAATCGAGCTTGAAAATATCTTATAAATTTCGAAGATTTTTATGTTCGTGCCATTTCAGTCCATGATATTAAGCTTTGATGACTCTTTCAACAATTATACTTTAAAACAAGTATTCTTAAAAATTTCGCGTCACTATATAGAACCTATAAAGCTTTTTGCAGGAAAGTATTATCAACTCTTTCCTGCAAAACTCAAAACCTCAAACATGAATATGTTCTTCATTTATAACACTTCCGTCATTGGAAGTACATGACTAAGAGAAACAACTGCGGAAATAAAGTCGAAGTAAGGATTTTAAGCTGAATAAGTGGGTGGATATATTATCCATTTTAAATCAATTTTGTGAAAACAAGTCCTTTATTCTGTCCGTACGTACAGATACTATGTACAAAAGTTGTCCAAACAGATTCGGGAAAGGTCAAAATAGATATTTTCGTTCAAATATGATGTCCGGAATTTCCGCTATTACAGTACTTCTTTTACTTCGCACAAGGAAGTAAAATATAGTCAAAATAGTTTATTGCGAATGACGGGACAATTACTTTCCAAAATGATCCTAATAAAGCAAAATTTCAACAGGAGGTTCAAAAAGGAGAAGAAAGTGCATAAATAACATTACATATCCAAGTAACAGGTAACATTAGACATTAGACATTGCATGAGTAACATCAGACATTAACAGAAAATTTCACGTTATTAAACAATTGTTTTTATCCAAAACGGTAGGCAACTTATCTGTACATGATCCGGAATATGTAAACATTTCTAAATTATCCATTAAAAATAATATGCTGAATCGTAAAACAAATTAAATATATAGCCATTAATATTCTGTTTGCCATTGACTTTTATTGAAATACAAGAGTAATATATAAACAAAAATATATTATTCTTTCTGTTTTGGAATGTGTTCTCGTTTTCAATGCTGATTTAATGTATTTAATCAAATGAGCTAATTTTCCGAATTAAGCTATTTAAAAATACAGGGAAACTGTTAAAAGTTACGGAGTTTGATCTTCTTTGATAACATGAAACTCCTACGAGACTTTTAGGGAATTATCGTTTTGTTTGAAGTAACAACAGAGTCTCAAAAAGCTTTAAAACAACCTTTTCATTAAATCAGAACATAAAGTGCTCATCTTGTGCTTAGAAATCAGTCACCATTTATGGCAACGTAAATTAAACTAAAAGTTAATGTCAAATTTAAAGCAAGCCTATTTAAACTATTTAAGCTGTTTAAACCATTGTGCAACTACTTCAACTAGTAACTTCAAGCATTTTAAGCTCTTGTGCAACAATTTAATTGTGCAGTCTTTGACTGCACAATGAGACGGTGTCTCAAAATTTCTCATCGTAAAAGTTTAAATGTCTCCAGTTATAATGAAAGCCTAAGAATTGCAATCTTATTAGAGCTAGCGAAACCTAGTAACGTGGCTTCGATAGGCAAGAACACGCTCTGACTTACAATCCAAAACCCTCGACTTATATAAACTGATTTGCTTTCTGGTGAGGAAACGGAAAGGAGAAGTGATAGTAAAGCTGTAATTATAATAGCGATAGTAAAGCTGGTTACTTAAAATAATAATAACCCTGAAAAGTATAATTCCTTGAATTATTTCTCTATTCTGTGCGTGAGTTTTGTCTGTTAGATTAACCATAATTTTGGGTCAACTAAGGACGTCATCCTAGGACTTACCTCCGTTAATCTGAAGTATACAGCATTTACTTTTAGCCTTTTGCTATATAAGAAGTAAATGAAAGTAAAATTAAAAGAAAATTATTGAATGTGCAGATGTAATTTAACTCTAACCTTAATCAAATGAGCTTTCTCTTTTAACTCCTAACCAGTATTAATGATACCAGTTTAACTTGCAGGTATTGTGAGTAAGATAAAGAATCGTCCAGATACTGCTTACCTCAGTAAATTTACTTAAATTGATAGTAGGAGATTTAACTGTGCGAGAACAATGAAAGAACTCAGCCTGGTGTTTAAGTTTTGATTTTTACCATAAGTAATTTTAGTTACTCTGATGCAGTCTGATGAACACAATTGCAGTAAATGTCTATTCAGTTAAAGCTAAACAAAATTTAAAGAAGTGTAAAAACTAAACAGAGGTTGAAGTAAATATAAGCTGTCTTTTTATAAATTTATGTCCTAAATAACTCTTTAAAGATTATAACATTCTGGTAATTTCCTTGCATTGCGAAGCTTTATGAATTTTTGCTGTTCTGGGAAAATTTATTTCTTTTGCCTGTATAGTTTTAGAAATAGTTATTTTTATTGTAATTTGAATTATACGTTTTCGTGAAAATATCTGCTGAGTTTTGCTTTTGCTTAAGTATTTATATTAATGGAATTTTCGAGAGTTTATTTCTCTGTGATAGTGAGATAAGCCTAGAATGGCTTAAGACTCTAACAGACTTTCGAAATACTTCAAACTGATACTGTTGGCATTGAAAAATCCGCGATACAACAGAAGATGCCTTACAAGATATTTGGATCTTGCTAGAATCCACAGAGCAGGAGGTAAGCTCTGTTTTTACTCTTAGCTGTAGAGGTTAGTGTGATTGTCAGAAATAAAAGTCCTTGCTAAAGAATTGCACTTACATACTAACAGCGAACAAACATATAACTTCATGACACAAGTAATATACTTATCATAAATATCCCTTCAAACATGCAAGTGCCAACCGTATACAAATTATCAGTTGAGCAACTGAAACGAACTCTAAAGCGAAACGTCAACTTAACAAAATTATATCTAATAGCCCAAGAGATGTCCAACAACTTTATAGGGTTTAACTTCTTTAACTATTGTAAAATCTAACTTAAACTTTTTATTCAACTTTAAGCGACTTATCGCTTAGTCTAAGAGATTAAGTGTAGAAACTTACAAAAGGTGCTAAAGACTTTTTTATTTTAAACTTAATAAGTTGAACAGAAGACACTTCATTTGCTTGCACAGTGCGCCAGCACTTTTGGAGAGAAAATCAAAGCGGAAATTCAAAAATTAAATCTAATTTAAATATTAATAACCAATGGCTAAACGGAGGAATTTAGTCGTGAATTTGGCTCTGAATTCACCGACGTCAACTTAAACTATCGGCAAGTAGCTACGTCGAAGATAGGAACTCTTTTCTAGAATAGAAAACCTAGGAACATGGCCTTCGGACGGCAGAACACCCTCTGACTTGACGCTTGACTGAATTTCAAGCCTTCACTTATATTCACCGGAACTAATTTGCATTCTGGCGGAGAAACGGAAATAGAGAAATGGCAGTAAATATTCGGAACATAATAATAACTAGTTAAGAAAATTAAAATAAACCTGACATTTTGAATGAATAAAATAAAACTCCATCAATTTAAATCAAAATACTTCTAACCTCCCCAAAAATGTGCAAAAAAATGAAAATCAGCTACGCGAACTTCTAATTTACTTATCGCACACCAGTTTCAAAATTTATAAGTTGAGCAACCTGGAATTTAAAGAGAAAAAGCCGAAATTACCTTTCAGCTAAGCATTTCGTCTGGGGAATCACTTCCACTCTTCGAAAGCGTAATATTCCCGCTATAGTTGTTGATAGTGTTAAAATTCCAATTGAACTTCTTATAAGTCTTGATCCAATTCACCAAAGAATTGGATCAAGACTTACTTGTAAACTTAATGTTCAGAAACTAACAATTAATCTGCCAGATTGTCCGTACAAAGCTAGGAACTTCGTTGATTTCTGAGATCTTCAGACTAATACCTGTAAATTGCCTGAAGATAAGATGCTTGAAGTCATCATGAGTCTTCATCAAAATATCAGTTGGTTACCTGATAATCAGAACTGAAACCCCAAGGAAAAGGTCTAGACCAGCGCAACCTATTCGCTCTCAGAAATTTCATCCTATCTCACTTTGCAAACGTAACTCAGATGCGAAGAAGGTCATTTTTCGAATCAGTTTAAATTATCTGAAGACCAATCAGCAAAATGTGCATACTGCTGTAATAGCTTTATTCCCAGTACCTTCGACCATCAATTCTTGGAGACCATAAATTCTTTCGGCTATCCTTATATTATGAATTCTTTCCTTACCTCACAGATTTTGTCTTCTAGTCTCCTTTTCTCCTTTTTGTCATTAATTTCGAAAATTATGCAATATGTGTAGCCAAAATGAAACGTTAACATAACTAATGGAAGAAAGAGTTTCTGTAAAGCGATCAGCATTAGCTCGCAAATTTCGGAACGGGAAGTAAGAGGCAAAATGATCGAACTCTGGACTTATCTTCTTCCTTTATTGATTCTGCCGAATAAAAGAACTTGATTAAATGGAATCCGATGCAAGTAGTACAGGAAATCGCGTAGAAGTTCAGTGCCCATTATTTAGTTGTTTACCGCTACTTAGTAATAATGAGTAAGGTGAGAAAACCTGATGCGTGGTTGCTACACAAACTTATTGATCGGATAAAGGCAAAGCGATTCGAAGAGTTTCCTTGTGTTCTGGAAAGGAAAAATAGTCAGCTACTCAATTGAGTACAATATAGCTAAGATTTCATTAAGCTAAAGTTCAAGAAGTGAATCTTATACTAAAAATCTTAACCTTGCAGCTAAATGAACGGAGATACCACAATCGTTTCTTTATTTAGAAAAGATAATCAAAGCTCTTTTCTAGAGTCCGTAGAGTTTAGTATGTTTGGCTATCACCCAAGATTTCTAAACTGTTGGTAGACTTTAAGCGAATTATCGTTAAGTCTAAAATAACAATTGGAACTTGGGAAAGGTATAAAAGACACATTATTAAAACGAAATAAGAACAGAAGACTTCTTACAGCTCAGCCAACCGCTTGTGGCGAGATAACTTGAAATAAAGGTAAGTAAATTTTAAATTCAATAACCTAGTAGTAGAAGGATACACAATTTAGTTTAACTCAAAGTTAGCTCAAAACACAACCGGTGTTTAATTTAGCTAGCCGCAATCATAATGCAAGGCTGAAGACAAGAACTCATATCTATGATAGCAAATTAGTAACGTGTCCAAGAGAGGCAGAAAACGTCCTGTCTAACAATCTAAAAATTTCAATATAAATACTCGCGAACTAAATTTGCATTCTGGCGGAAAAACGGAAAGGGAGAAACGACAGTGCAAATTAAAACATAAACTAACTGATTAATTAACATAAAGGAGCCTTACAAATCATTCTCCATTTTTTCCTCCTATGAAATGGAGCCATGAGAACAGACCAGTACTGTGATGTGCTGGTCTGCCCTAACGTAAACATTGTACTCTAAATAAGCAGCGCTAATCAAGAGACATCATATATTGTTTGTGCAAGAAAACGTAAGTCTCTCTTTCGTTCTGAAAATCATGATACATGTTAAGATAGAAAATCATGTTCCTTAGGCTTCTTATTTTCCGGGTATTTTGCTACTGGATTATCGCATTTTTTTTTCAGCTGTTTGGATAATATTCCTTCGAAAAAAATCTTGACCAATGAATTATCAAGAGTCCAAAGACTTTATCAACTGCAGAGACGTTAGATGCTTTAAATGTGGTATAAATAACTGTATTGCTGGCCATAGTACAGCAGAATAGCTGTTTCTTTTCGTATGCTTTTTTTAAATATTCAAGAATTTAGCAATTTCATTTGCAACGATCCTAAATTATTTCAATTCTTGATAAAAGTTGTTAAGAATGTTTATAACTTCTATTATGCCGTAAATTAAGTTAAGGCACAGAGCTGATGTTATTTAAATTATTTAAAGTAACGAAAGAAATTCGAGTGAAAACAACCACGTTAAAATAATCCCTGTTAAAATCATTTTTATTTAAGCATTCCTTAAAAATATGTATAAAGGTCCTCTACATAGGACAGGAACAATTTTATTTCAACTCATTTCTCAATAACCAGATCTAACATTTCTTTTTTATATGAAAACTTCTTGGTACTTACTGGTATAAAATATTTCGTAAAAGTACGTGTGTCGTTTAAGCCCAATGCGTCAAACAAATAAGCTATTAATATTGTCAGTTGTATGTGTCTATAATGCGTCACATATTTATATGGAATATTGCTCTGCTATATATTATTTCTCGTATGATACACGCTGTTATAACCCATAACATCCGTTCAAAACGTATCCTTTCGATTCTTTTCTCTGCCCTCGTTTCCTGTGGAGGAGACAAAAATATACCTTCGTGTACGTCATCGACTATTTTACAAGTTTATAACGTAAGTTAATATATGAGTTTCAAATAATAATGGCAGTTAAAACTAATGTCTAATGCTTTTTATCGTATTAATTCATAAAGAATTTAAAAGTAAAAAATATGCTTGAAGATATTGCAAACAGAAAGCAAAAGCTTCGGCCAGAAGCATTTTCCACCGTCATGAAAAATGATGAATAATTGATAATAATAAAATAAAAAAATCTTTAAAAAATCTGAAAGATTTTCAGATTTTATATTACGCCTAAAGGGGCCTTTTTTCATTTACGCGTACATTTCGAGAGCAATTGGGCTAGCGACCCTTAGGGCTAAGAATATTTAAACAAAGCATCTTTTTAGAATTTCCGGTAGACAGTCTGGCGGGCTGGAGATAAAAATGTTTTATCCCGAACAGTATGTTGCAGCTGCTGTCTCTGAAATCGTTGAGTTTCTTATTCAAACATTCGTTAAATTATGAAATAGATAGTAGAGACGTTAAGCATATTTTGAAAGCAAGAGATGTGAGAAATGCCCTCATCGGGATTTGAACCACGGACCTCTCGAATACGCGCCGAACGTGCTGACCACTACACCACGAAGGCATGCGAAGAAGGCGGGAGAACTAAATTATACGATAATAAAATAAATTCGAAATTCAAGCTCCGCACTTCCGGGTGCTCGTCATGGAGTGGAGGACTACGTATTCAAAATATGATGGTTCTAGGTACCGTTGTTTTTTCGCAATGCGGGAAACATACAAACATTCATCCAGATCCTTCATTGTTTAATTTCTTTAAATATAATACAGGGCGATAATAACTGAAAAATGATGATGTCAAATGAGATTAAATAGAATAAATAAAAAAGATGGAAATTTTCTGGAAAATTAGCACTTAGAGTATTTTCGGTTAAGAATAAGATTTCTTTGTCTTACTTCATGTAGCAAACAGTGTATTTGCTTGGTAGATCATTTCTTTTGTAAAGTCTATTCTTAAATTTTATTTGTGTATATTACCATAAAAGCTCTAATTCTTTCTTCAGAAAGCAATTCTCTTCTAATTTATCACTTTCTGACTGGAATAATTGCATTCGTAATCAATTTACGTCTCGTGAATGAGGAGTCCCAGAATTCCCACCCACATTCCTTCTCATCGCGATTCCCAGAAGTGCGAGCCCGGATCAGACTCCTATCATGAGCCGAGCCTTTATTGCCTCATTATATTCCGGAATGGAAAAGCAGAAAGGCAATTAAAAGCAATTATTTCTCGATCGGGGACGTGCTTCGCGTCTTTTACACCGCAGACAGGCTAATTAGGGATCATTTGGAGGGGGGGAGGAGTTCCCGCGATTCAGAGATAGAAATTCGAATGATTATTCTTTCGTTATTACTCGGTGTGTGCGATAATTATAGGCGAAGGTCTTGTTTGCAGGTGCAACTTTTGCAAAAATTCCAATCATGATGCTTTTTTTTTCGTTTCTCATTCTCCATCCGCAGAAAGAGAAAATGGCTTTTGATTAAGAAACTGGTTAATTAAGGTTTCCATCCTCAAGGTTGAAAAGTCAAGCTATCGCATTTGACTCTTCTGACGTTCGCTGCTCCGCCCCACAATTAAAGTGTCAAGAGCAGTCGGAGAAATAGATCTTACACCGCCTGCAAATTTACCCGCTTCTGCTTCTTTTATTTTGATTTTACTTTACCCGGGAAGTGATGGGTTCCTGCAGTTTATTACTATTTTTATAACAGAGATTAAACGAAACGATATGAGACACCAGTTGAATAACGGTAATCGTAACTGTCAGCATTTCGAAAAACTAAAATCTAGCAGGAGCAAGAATTGAGTCAAAGTAGCTTCTTGTTGACACAAGCATCTAATTCTCGAGTGTACTGTTAAATTATAACAACTCAGAAATGGCTATTCAAAATAGAAAATACTAATGTTTAAGAAAACTTCAAATAATTATATGCAACGCTTTAAATACTTTCCTTACATATTAATAAACACTAGCGTGGACATCTTTCAGTTTTTAGAGCTCATTGTGTATATCCTAGACCAATAAAGTTATCTTTACAATGTATTAGAACTTAACCCTACGAGATGAGATAATATTAATTTTCGTAAAGATGACGGCTGGTTTTTGGTTTATTTGATTATGGCAAAGCACTCAAGATATATTGTTCTAAAAGGAAGTATGCCTTCGTGGAGGATTTTCTTAAGAGAAACTGCTTCGTATCAACGCACATTCGTTAAGGTGATGACTTGCAGATAATAGTAGTAAACAAACAAGATCAGATGTCTTAGGAACGCTCAATAGTTCTGTGAACTTGGAACCGTCCTGGAACACTTGTTTAATGAATTAAATACAGAAATGTTTGAAATTATAATGACTTTGTGGTTAGAATGAATTCAGAATCTCTCAGTTTTAAAAATCGCTGGAGATTTGTGGTAGGATAAGAGGAACCGGAGACCCGATGTGTGGCTGGTCAAAACTGGGATTGAGCTCGAGCAGATAGGCTATGTATTCTCTGCCTAAATAAAAAGAATATGATTAAGCTTTAGAAATGAAAGTTATAAAACTATATAACATTTTACTCTATATCCGAAAATAAAGATAAAAAATTATGAGTCCTACTCCATTAATCTCAGTTTCATTCCTTCGTATGAATTAGCAATAAATATTTAGAATTATAACACATATAAGCAAAATTATTTGATTTTTTATGTAGCTCTAAAATTAAATATCATTAGTATTTCATTGTATGTCCATATCAAGAGGGTATTTCAGGGATGTTATATTAGTTTAGTTTTGTATTATATTCGTATATCTGCAAAATTATATTAAAAAACATAGAAACGCTAAATATATTTAAAAAATGACATAATAAAATACTCAAATCAGATGCGTATTATCATTCTGTTTTAGTTTTAAATCAAACCTGTCGAATGAATATTAAAATTTTCCAGAAATCAAAACTAGATTATGCAGTATATGCAAATACTACAGTGGCTTTTCTATATAACGGATACTGTTTCTAAAAATGAAAAGTTAAATTGCTACCAGCCTTGAAGCATCTGAGTTCTACAATTATCCAATTTTTTCTAATTAAGATCTTTGCAATAATGCTATCCCTTCTGTGTGGAAATCACCCTTTTCTCTATGACACAAACACACCGCGCATTTCGATGTTATGAACCGCTTACCCTTTCAGCTCCCTCTGCCGGCGAACAGAAATTACTACGTCATCACCGACATAATTACGTTTTAGCGTATCCTTAATTCTTTAATTGAGCCGAGAAAAATAACAAATGTCTTTTTAACCGCTCATTATCCCAGGACTTTGTCAGCGCTTGATTAATGGTCCCGTTTACCGGTGGTGTCGCCGGAACGAGGAGGTTAATCGTGATTCGCTAATTATTACGTTGCTCTGTTTTGGCAGCATTTATTGGTTCTATTACCAGCCCCATTTTTTAAAATTACGCTACTGTAAAGTGTTGTCAGCTTCACTGAGAGTGAGGTGGAGAATACCACGCGTGAAATTAGTACAGCAATTTGTTTTCATCCCATTTTAACAATTCAGAAAATATTCGGAGCTCAAATTGTATTATTAAAAATATTTTAGTCTAGTAGTATGTATTTCAGAGGTGATGAAGATAAGGCCGAATATTAATACAAATTGATCCGATGATGTATCTTTAACAGCAGAAGGAGTGTTGCTGCTTCTAAGCTTTCGGGTGAAATCCTGGGTCAGATCTGTTTCCAAATGAACACCATTCATTGTTTTTCTCATTGTTACTATTATTATATTTTTGTGGCTTTTTTTTTAATTTTTAGTCTCTTTATAACTCCAATAACCGCTCTAACTATTCGCTCGATTTAAAGGCATAACACTGTTTGGCTTCACAGCATTGGCTGTAGCTGCGAAATACTAGCAGTCAGTTTACCCCAGGTTCGATTCCCATTAGCTTCTTTTGTTTTCTTCTTGGGAAGTGAGCAGGGGAGAAAATTTGACGATTTGCAAGGGTATGGCGAAATTGCTGAGGAGAACAATAATGCATACGAGCAATAGGATAAGATATCGGATATTAAATGCTGTTAGGAAATATGAATTCATGAATAGCACACGACAGTCTAATGTCTTCGTTAAATCACATTTTGTAAACAAACAGTACGCTTGACTACTTTCATTTATCCTCACACCAGATATTATATTACAATATTTCAGTAAATGTATCGATTTCACATTAAATTTAATAGATTTCGTCATATAAATTCAACTAAAAATATTATTAATTAGTAATCTCTAGTCTATATCTTCAGTACACTGTGAATTTAGGTAGTATCATTATATTACATATATACTGTTGCTTTCACACTACATTTTGTTAAAACGTATAATATCATGTTTAAAATGTGTATAGTTATTTCGGCATAGCTTTACTTTGATACAATTTCGGGAGGACGTTTTTAGTGAAGAGAAAGGTAATCGAACAGCTAAACTGACAGCTCTTTCTTAACAACTGGATGGGCTACTGAATAGGATTTTTATAATTTCCTATTATGCGTCACTTAAATGGGGACCAGATTTCCTCGAAAATGTCTAACCAAATTCTGCATTCTGGATAAAGAGTTTTTCCATAAATGCACTTCGAATTTCTAGAAGAATTTTAAAACAACTATGTGCGAGATCGCAGTTCATTTTATGTTCTAACAATTGTCTTAGAGTTCAAGATATTCCTGACTGTGAAATTCCGCTTTGTTCAATTATGATTGCTCAGCGCATTGGAAGTGGTTCAAGAATTCCTCAAGTGTAAAATAAAGTGTCTAAATATGAAATGGCTTTGTGTGAAAACAGTTAGTGAGAGATTATTGAATTCAAAACGTCATTTACGCTTCTCTGCACCAGCAAGTAGGTTAATTTTAGTTTCCTATTTTTTGTATGAAAAATTTGTTTTCTTTAATAAGGAGCCATAAATTTTGTTTTTTTGACAACTTTCATTTATCTTTATGTATTTTGAATAAAACTTTTTAATCTCACACTTTCATTATTTTCTCCAAATAATATTTTTATTTTTTAAAAGACCGAACGTCTTTTGAACAATAGCCTTATCATAACTTTTTTTTCGTACTTTACCTAAACAGCATCTGTCATTCTATTGAATTCCTAGGTATTATACACAATGCCTAGGTAAAGTATGTAATAATTTTCATATTTCCCACTTTGCCTCAAAATGCCAGGCATTCTATATAAGGCTTATATATTCTAGAGAATGCTGGCGTTTTATACCTTGCTGATAACATAATACATTTTGAGACTTGGCAATAAGATTAAAGGAAATTAAATAATAAATAAATAATATTAAATAAAGATTAAATGAAGGAGGATCAGTTATTTTATTGTTTTATTTTACAACATAACCCAAATTTGTGTAACTATGATCAGACAAGTTAACAAAATAAATCAGAAATTAATCAATAACTTCACTGTTCACCATGTTTCCGGTAAAACATTCATAAACGCTGCAAAGCATTAACAAACATTCATCAGCTGAGTACGTCCATGTCATACTCATTTTCTTTTTCTTTGCCTTTTCGAATCTAAGGTGCTCTTGAAATTCACGTTTACTCTGTATATACGTTATTAATCTATATATACGTATTATTATTATTCTATGTTTGATCTTATGATTGTGATATTAGTCGGCTAATTTGGATGAAACGTCTGGGTTCTAAAATAGTCTGCTCTTATTTTTCAAGTGCAACTCAAATAGCAGCCTCAAACAACTTATCTCCACTCGTTACGTTATTGGCTAGGCTCTCTGGTGTGATGTCACGACCGACGTTGCCCCTGACTACGCCCTGTGTGTTACGTCATTGCCCACACCCTCAGCTCCTCCTGGCGCAGAACTGTCATTTTTACACTACTCAGCCTACTGAAATATCTCCAGATTAGCTTTGAATATTAATTTTTGTTAAACAAAGGTATTCATTGACAAGCTTCGTGTTAATTCAGAATATAAGTTTCTATTAAAGTGTTTACTGGTGTTATCTTATTTTAATTCAAGATCACCTCTTAGGAAAACTTTTTTCATCGCTTATTTAAAAAATTTCTTTTTATTGTCTGAAAAACGATCAATAATTGCTTAATGTGAATTTGATACATTGCTTCAATAATTAACAACTTTTAAAAATTTTTTCATTTCCAATTCAAATCTTTCATTTCCTTTCTAAATTATCTTTTCGCGCTTCTTATTCATTACAGGTTGGAGAGCTAATTGATCCCTCTTGCCATTTAGCTGATGATCAAGCTGATTAATCTTCACTTGCTCGAGGATGAATTACGATGCTAAATTATCACCGGAGTTTCAGAATCTCAGAGGGGAAGAATTGTTTCTTAGATTTATTGCGATGCATTTAAAGAAGAGCTTCAAGTAATCAAGAAGAGCTTCAAGTAATAGAAATGAAAGTAATTTACTAAGTCTTCATTAAATTTTTATATCGAGCACGCCCTTATTTCTGAAGCAGTATAAATTATTTTTTATTTACTTATCAATAATGATAAATGACCTTTCAAGGTGTTACTTTTGACCACTATGAACAAAGATATTTTGGGGAATAAAGTAACAGTATGCTGGTAATCTCCATATTAATCTAACTGCAAGAAATAGGGGGGGATATGCCAAAACCAAAAAGGATATATTAAATTTACATCCTTCTTCGTCATCAAGGAGTTGGTCCAACGAACGACAAAGACACAAATTAAAGTTTTGAAATTTAACAATAAAAGATAAGCAATAAAAGTAATCTTTGTCTTTATCAGTCTAACATCTAGAGGCCGAAGTAAGCAGTGAAAAAATTTGCAAAATTATAGAATCAAAGACATAGACATATTCAAAAAGGATTCGAAATATAGACAAATGTATGAAATTATTTTGAGTAGATCGAGTCCATGCAAAATAGAAGTAATCCAACATATAAAATTAAACGAAGGAATCCAAAAACGATCATAATGTGAGTCCAAAAGGAGTATTAATTCGCTTCAGTTCAACAATGGAATTAGTTGCAATGTTAACAAAATAATTAAAATAAAAATAAATTTATTAAAATAAAATGAATAAAAATTTCATATTTCATTTTTGGTTTTGGCTTAATTTGCAGTTTATTTTTTGGCTTTTGCATGTGATTTTTTCCGAATTGAATATGTGATGAATTTTAAACGTATTTTTAAATTTATTTTACATTTTTACCACTACTTGTGCTGACATGAGCTCGCAGTTGGATTAGATTTTGAATTGTTTTTTAGCCCAAAGGGCGTTAGCCCAGAAGGGCTATTAATTTCGTTTTATCATTTTACGTCAAAAACTTTAAAAGTCTGAATCACTTTTCAAATTCCTGCTACCAAATATTATCGCCCTGTAATATATTTAAAAAAATTAAATAATGAAGAATACGCAAAATGCATGTATGTTTCTCAAAATGTGATAAAATAACGATACCTAGAGCCATCCAATTTTGAATAACGTACGTCTTCACCCGAATATGGGCATTTGGAAGCCCAAATTTGGAATTTAGAATTTGTTTTATTACCTATTTCATATTTTGTGAAGCATTTAGGAGTTTTTGATTAAGAAACTCGACGATTTCAAAGCGAGCAATGGCAACACTGTACGGGGGGAGTAAAATTTATCCCCAGCGCGCGAGACTGTGTCTCGGAAATTCTAAAGATATGCTCTTATTTTGCGACATTGCTGTTGAATTGAATTTTATGGTTTAAGTGCGAAGGGCATGGTATTTAATAAATAAGGGTAACACATAAAAGACGCCCTTTTGGGCATAGTATAAAATATAAAAGTTTTCAAATTTTCTCTTTTTTTTACTTTGTGTTTACTCATATATATATATGCGGAAATTATTATTTGATTCAACATCTCCTCTGCCCTTGAAGGTTCCAACTGTGGTTAACATAATTAAGCTACATTACTCAAGACCTGATTAAAAATAGTTAATTTGCCATGATTGTCTCGAGAATTCCTCTTAATGCTTTTCTCTAGATCGGAAGCCATCTTACTCATGCGATACGTTTTTTGAATAAATAAGTTTATTTATATTTTGTTTTTAATTAATTTTTATTTGCATTGCGCTAGATTTTGAATTAAAAAAATTGAAAATATCAGATTATCCAAAATTTAAGAAAATCCTAATTCAAACCAGGCGTTTAGAAATTTTGAATGCTTATACGATTCCCTCAGAAGATCTGAAGATTAAAAAAACACTTAATCCTTGTGTTAAGATCTTAATTTAATCAATCTAAGTAATTTCTAACATCAGCTTTAGTTCGCTTTATTTGGGATTTAATTTTAATTTTGAAGTTCTTCATCTCTGGAAAACTGAAATAATATCAGTTCGAATTTGGAAAGTTTAACATATGTTAAAGAT
The DNA here is from genome assembly GCA_000611955.2 of Stegodyphus mimosarum. Taxonomy (NCBI): domain Eukaryota; kingdom Metazoa; phylum Arthropoda; class Arachnida; order Araneae; family Eresidae; genus Stegodyphus; species Stegodyphus mimosarum. The sequence continues at coordinate 998,458 of KK116233.1, read as the reverse complement.
TATCAAAAAGTATTACACTGTCATTTTCAGAGCAAACGTTGCTTCTAGATTTTCACAGATTTAGTATTTTTATCTCTGTTCTCCAGATTTCAGCCAGAATTTTTCATATACTAGAAAATCAGCCCTTTTTAATTAGCAATTTTATCAATATCCATGTAATCCCGACAGAACTTGGACTATTAGGAATTTAACCAAATGCGTATCTTCTTTAATCTAATAGTAATGAGTAATCTCAAAACGTAAACCCTGAAAAACTGAAATAACAACACAGAATTAGCAGAAAAGAGCTAAAAATCTGCAACAAGTATCAGTGCTCAAAGAACAACTGCTTTCTGCAAGTACCCTACACCTACAACAAAAGGCCAGCTGTGTTCTGTTCAAATTCTCTCAAAGAAATTGTTAGGAGACCTACTGCTTGCCTACAGTTTCAGGAATAGATATCTCAGACATATCATTCAAAAGGAAGTGCGAAAAAAAAAAGCTCCTTTCCTTCCCGAATGAGATTAACACCAGGATGATTTTTCTTCCGAACTGAGCAAAAGATGGACAGAAAGGTTCATTACCAGAGTCCCGCACTGGAACCAAAGTGTTGACGCTCCCTAACAAAGGACCCCACAATGAGAAAATCTCTCTTCTTCTGTACCTTTGAGATCTGATTCTTTCAGAAAGTCCTCCATCTTCTCGGTGGGAGTATCCCTGATCATCTCTTCTTTATGTGCTCTTTTTTTGTCGCTGGTCCTAATGACTGATGACCTATCTCTCGACGCTGCCACCCGCTAATGAAAATGAATGAATAAATATCCAGCGCTCTGCGATACTTTGTCTCGGCTCGGGACTCATGGCCATCCGAGAATCAGACTGACGCACGGTCTACAAAATGGATGACCCCCCAGTGGGAGGTGAGAGAGAACATTTTTCAGAAAAAAAAAGGCGAGTAATGAGCTTATAACTCCAAGCGAAGGACGAGTTTATTCCTGATTAAATGTTAAGCGTAAATAGAAGAAATATTTCACTAATTTATTTATTGTATTTTGCTTTTGAAAAGTGTTGTAGCACATAAAATTAATATCCTCCTTTTCCCTGCTTTCCTTAATGGGTGTTTATTTCAAGAGAAATTATAAAATTAGTTTTATGCATAATAAATTTTGGTACATTATGAGCATTTTAATTCTCACATAAAGAAAGATTCGGACATTCAGATTATGAATGGAAGGTTTTCGCTGTGATATCCAGAAAAAGCATTACTACCGTCCAACGTTTTAACTATGAATAAATTTGATTATTAAAATGTTTTATGGATTTTTATGTACTATTTGTTTAATAGATTAAAGTATAAAAAAGTTTTCGAAACCCCATCGGTTTCGGACTGATCGATTACAAGATCATCTTGCAGGATATTTCTGAGAATAAATAAATGTCTTATTTATTTACATGCTTTTAATTTAAGGAGGAATAAGATTATTATTAATTTAGAAAGACGTAAACATCGAATTAGAGTGTAATGTAATGTAATATACGAGTGTGCTGCCATCCTCTTGGCCGATAACGCAGCACACCCAACACAGACAAAAAAATACAGTTCAAAGATTAAAACGCAGACTAAAACACAAATACAGTCAAAAACATCAAACCAAATTCCCAGTGCTTCTTTATTGCCATTTATAAAGTTCATCAAATCCATTGCAAATCTCTCTTTATTGCGGCAGTAGAATTCCTGCATGTTATCATGTTTTACTCTAACATGTCGCAATAATACGCGGTCTTCGACGAAATGCCATGCATTGCTTTCAGCCCATGCATCGCTTTCAGCACTACAAAAGCTACAAAAACTATTATTTTGTAAATTAAATCTTTTCAGGTACGTCGGGAAGCGCCCGTGTCCAGTAATTATTTAATTGTAATCAAAATCACATATCATTCTCATACTTTCAGAAACTTCAAAGTTCAAGAAGTAAGCTTTCCTTTTTCCCCGAACGTACCATTTCTCTTTCCTGCAAACCGTAATAGAAATCCTTAATTTTACCAATAACAATTCTTTTTGATGCTTGAATATGGAACGCATACCCGCCATTACTCAGCAGCCTCTTTGGATGGCATGTATCTTGGAGTGTATTAATTAATAAGATATTTTCTTCCTCCTTTCCGTATGCTTTCGTGGTGTAACTGGAAGCACGTGCGATGCGTATTCGGTAGATACGGAGTTCGAATCCCGGCGAGGGCATTGCAGATTTCTTCAGTCACCTCACATAGGAAAAACGTAAATTAATTTTGTAAAAAATTCTACATCTTATTTTCTAAGCAAAGGAATACTTTCGTGAAGAAAATTTTACAGTAAACTTATCTGGCATTTATGCTACAGATGGGGCAAACCATGGGACCAAAAAAAGAAAAAAAAATGCGCATCTAACCAATTAGCTAGACTGTCAGCATTATTGTTGTTGTAAAGTACAATTTCAATTTTTGATTTTGCAAATGAAGTAATATTTTGTCGTACGAAAGTTTTTTTTATTTTAGAAGATGTACATCTTAGGGATTCTACTTTATTTTCCTCTTTGCTTTATGTTCAATGTTTTCTCATTTGCTAATAAGAAGATGTTATTGGAACATATTAATGTTTCCATTTTAGAACTGATTGAAATAAACTATTTGTTCATGTCAAAGTACATTAAGTCTATCCGCCTAAGGGGACAGATGTCTTCGGGTATTTGACATTAAAATTTTGTGACATTAATTGCGACATAATTTGTGACATTAAAAAATCACAGAAACATTTATACAGTCAGTCCGTTCGGCGATGAATTCGGGCATTTGGAATTGAAGAAGCCAGTGATAAAATACTCGAGACTGGACAATGGGTAGAAAAGCAGTTTTTGGTAAGCTTTTATACTCGGCGTGTTAAACAATGAAAATTCACCATTTTTCGCTTTGCTGTTAAAACTTTAAACTATTTAAAAAGCAAAATACATATCAAACGTAATCTAATGACTAGTATGCCATGTTGTATGAACTTTCTGATGGAATATAGCTCTTTTTGAATGGATATAGTAATAGTCAGCAAAGAAAATTCTCATGTTTAAAAGACTTGACAGCAAAGTTCCAGACTACTCTGTTTACGACCAAACATGTCATGCGAAGCATTAAAAGTGTTCTTCCTCTATTGCTAAATATATATAGCTTGGGAATCGAAATCTTCAGGAATACATAAAATGAATATGTATAGTCCTCAAGATCACTTATTGAACCCACTATGCCCAGACGGGATAGTTGTTAATGACACTGACTACCGTACCGAAGAGTCCGAGTTCGAATTCAAAAGAAAGCATGGATGTCTATAAATGTATAGTGTCTCGGCGCATGGGGGCAGTCTTAGTACATGGGAAGCCAAATGTCCTCTCGTGTGGAATGGTAGGGA
>KK116233.1:954860-995029 GCA_000611955.2 Stegodyphus mimosarum | reverse complement strand
GGAAAGAGGGTTGGGAGACACTCGGACCCTCCTCGGGGTGTCTCCCTCAAAATTTGGGTGGAACTAGGCAAAATATTGCTGTTACCTATATGGTGTTCCAAACTGTTGCCAATGATAGGCGTAATCTTGCTCTCCTTCCCGCGATGAATTTAGTGAGCTTGTTGTGACGTCAGAGAAACGAGACTTGTCACAACAACAACAAGTCCCATTTGTGTTTGAATGGTACGCTTGATTTTGTGAGGAAGGGAATGACCAAAGTAGCGGAAAGCCGTAAACCTACCATTCTGAGAGAAGTTCTAATAAATAAATAATAATGCTTTCGGAAACATGTGAGGCAACATGGCAGCTGATTTTAAATAATGATAACGAGCGAAAATAATTTGTGACCCAAGCGTCAAGTGCAAGATTTCCAGGCTTAATGTTTCATCATATTGTCCGGGCTTAGTTACCACCAGTTTCTTTCTTTTTTTCCATAAACCTGATAAAGGCATTCAAAGACGACATTTCATGAATGTTGAGGCCATGCATAGGAGAAATATGAGGAAATTTGAGAGAAAAAACAGAGATCGCCAAATTTAACAGTATGCCATTACGTGATTTCAAAAGCAGTTTTAACTAATTAGTGGAGTGATCAAGTTGTGCATCGAGAAAAAAGGAGTACTTTTAAATTGCCATGACCACAATTCGCTGCAATATTTAAATTTTCTCGGGATTAGTAGCAAACCTGGAACTTTATTATCAGACCTGTGTTCGTATAACGAAATGCTGTTACTCTTTCAGAAGATCACTATCTGGTGCTCGATGTCATTGAAATGTAGTGCTGGTTACTTTTCCTTTGGTTACATCATTAATACAGAAAGATATCACTATCATATAACGAACTTTAACAACAACAGAGTCCCCCCCCCAAAAAAATTTTTAACCAAAAAGCTTAAAATAATATTATTACGTTTTTTCCTTTTCTTCTTCTTACTTAAGGGTTCATGGATTTGGAGTGATTAACGATGACACTTGATGAAGTATCGAAACACACTTTATTAGCCAGTATTATTCAAGACAGCTTCAAAATCTTTTTTACAGTCGTCGAAGAACTACTATAAACACGCTGAGACAATCAGCGACACAGCCTTCAGGTTATCAAGGTGGTGACAGCTTCACGGCAAAGCACCAGAGTACAGCTTCCGACTCTGCTCAGTCGTTCTTTACGTACTCTTTATGAACTTTACGTACTCTCGAGACTCTCCACGCTATAACTCGCGATGCACTCGACGATATACTACAGTACAATTCCCGACTCGGTTCAGTCTTTCTCGGAGCTCAACACACTCTAAGATGAAACTAGACACTGCACTAACTCGCGATACACTAAGAAACTCTCTCGATGCACTCGACGACCAGCTCGGCACTAGACTACGAGACACTCGTTCACTGACAGACTATCAGCTCGCTAGACGAAATGCTGACTGCGTCTTCGTAACTTCCCAATCAGTTTCTACGATCTTATTAGTCGCATTTTCACTTTCTTCCACTTCCACTTCAGGCACTTGAGAATCAAAAGCTTCTTTCGCATCTTTTATTTCTTCATGTTTCCGTCCTTTTTCTTCCGTTAGATGTTTCATCCATCATTTCTGGATCTTTCTCAGAAACTTCAGCTACTTCCTTCACTTCTTCATCCTCTGATTCTTCAGATCCCACTTCTGACCCCAGTTTTTACATTTTTTCCTTCTTCTTCGTACGTACGTTAAGGGCTCGTGGATTTGGAGGGAATAAGAACGACACTAGTTGATGTAGCATCGCTGAAACATAAAAACACGCTGAAACAATCAGCGACACAGCCTTCAGACTATTAGGCTATCACGGTGGAGAGAGATTCACGGCAAAGCACCAGAGAACAGCTCCCTACTCTGCTCGGTCGTTTTCGAAACTCCACGTACTCTCGAGACTCTTGACGCTAGAACTCGCGATGCACTCGACGATACGCTAGAGCACAGACTTGCTGATTATTTCAGCGTGTTTATAGTAATTCTTCGACGACTGTAAGCGTGATTTTGGAGCTGTCTTGAAACCTACTGGCCAATAAAGTGTGTTTCGATACTCCATAAAGTAGTGTCGTCCTTACTCATTCCAAATCCACGAACCCTTAATGTACGTACGAAGAAGAAGGAAAAAACGTAACAATATGTTTTAAAGTCTGGCAGCTATAATCGATATTGAAGAGGCTGTAAGCTGTAGAAAACATCCAGCAGCAGACTTCGAAAAAGTAGCAAGAAATATTTATTCAGACTTATTTTCCAGATCGTGTCCATACACGGTTTTCCCTTCAAGTAACTATAACTGTAAAGTGTGGATTACGTTTTACACACGTTTTGTAACGAGAATTATAAATATATAATTTCATTAAGTGAATTCATTTAATTTCATTCTGTCTTTTACTCTGATTATATTAGTTGAAGTTAATATTTACCAGAAACTGAAAATTCTGGTATAACTATTTACCAATATTCAGAAGTTTTCAGTCAGCTGAATCTTGAGGATTCGCATGAAAACAGGACTGCAATATCATAAATAATCTTCCCTTAATATTGCTTTCCAATTCCTTCCTATCATTGCTTTAATATTAGAACATATAATACCTTAAAAGAAAAATATATATATATTGATAGAAAATTCACTTCACCATTAAATGCCTCGCAGAAGTATTTCTCTTAATGGATTTCTGTACACAACATATAATCTTCAAAACTTTTCCCATCAAAAAGTAAATACCCCATCAAACTGCCATGATCATTTTAAACAAATTTCCCGGAGAACTTTCTCACCATAAAGCATAAATATTTATTTCTTACCACCATCGCGATCCCACAAATTTCTTGACCCTGATAAAATTCTCTTACAAGCGGAAAGAAACGCAGTAAAAAATATATACCTTTGCGTAATATAGCTAGGCTCGTAATCTACCATTTGCAGGTAACTTTAATCTGAGAGTTAATGAAAGGACATAATAATCCCCTGTGGGACACTTCGTTGGCAGAGGAAGTTGATTTTGCGATCGCCTTACCGTTATATGCAGGCCACGTACGTCACTTCCGGGACATTACGTGCCGTAATTGCCAGATTCCGATACTTCAACCGTATCGGTGTCCAATTTCGGCTTTATTTGATGGGCTTTCTTCGGCGCGTGGACTTTCTCCCGGTCAGGTGAAGATTTTTTCTTTTCTTTTCAAGCTTCGCAGTAAATTAAGAGCGTAAGAAACTATTTGCAGAAAGCTATTTAAACAAAATATGATGGAGCTTGCTGCCCGCAAATTGATCATCTTATTATAACATAAAAAATACATATTCTCTTAAGCGCAAAGTAAACAAAAATATTTTACATAAATAAAAGAATTAATTTTAAGAATACGTAAAGCTGATTTTGCATTGTAATGCGTCAATGATTTTATTAAAAACATTCAGTATTTCATAATAGATATCAGAGAATTAAGTATGCTAGCTTCTTAATAGAGAAGTATTTTACAATTTGAAGAAACGTTATATTAAAAAAAAATAATTTCTTTATTTGGCCTTGTCATATATGTGAAATTTTCAACATACAACTAACTAAATTGCCTACAGAAGACGTACTAAGCTGCGTATTTTGTTTCAAAAATATCAAAATTAAAAAAAAAAAATCTGAAAGGGTTTAGAATTTAACGTCAAACCAGTGGCTGATCCAAACTGATTGGGATTGAAAAGAAAGAGTTTCTTAAGCCCATATCTCACCCGCACGAACACCTGTTTCGGACAATTTTTCTGCCTGGTTTAGGCTGCTATCACACATCCGTTTGTTTCGGAAGAACAACTGTTTGGAACAATTTTTCTACTTTGTAACAACAGCCAATCGAAACCGATCACTTTGGAGTTAACACAAGGGAAACTGGTTCTCTATTACAAACAAGCTCATAGCATTCACAGCTGGTAGCTGATTGGTTCAACACGAACAACTTGCAATTTTTTTCGAAAGTAAGGAAAAAATCTCGCCTCTTTCTTTCAATAGTAAACCAGGCAGAAAAATTGTCCGAAGCAATTGTTCGTGTGAAACAATTGCGTGTGTGATATGGGCCTTACTATTGCTTGCAATAGACGGACGAATTTTTTCTTCCTTTCGAAAAAAATTGCAAGTTGTTCATTTCCAACCAGTCAGTTATCAGCTTCTAATACTATCAGCTTGTTTGTTATGGAGAACCAGTTTTGTGTGCTTGTTTGTTATGGAGAACCAGATTTGTGGTGACTGGCTGTTGTGACAAAGCAGGAAAATTGTTCCAAACAGTTATTCTTTCGAAACAAACGGATATGTGATAACAGCCTTAAGGCTTCCTATGATCTCGCTGACATCGCAGGCTACCAGTCTGCTTTTTGGACTCCCTCTTGCTCACAAGGTTTACGTCCGTTCAGTTTTATTATTAAGCATCGCTTTCTTTGCACTTCGCTACATGCAATTCGATAGTAAAATCATATAATTTTGAAAAGCAGCATAGTAGCATATATTTAGAATTCCTGATACAGTGTTAAGTTTTGGGATACATGTTGTTGTTGTGACTTATCTCACTTGTCTGACAGTACATCAGAACAAGCCCACGAAATTCATCGTGGCAAGGAGAGCAAGACTGAGCCTGTCTTTAGCAAGAGCTTTGACTGATCTAATTATTCTTCACAGTCATCAGTAATTCAACTAATCAGGGTAAAACATTGAAGGAGCTTCCTTGTTCTCAGCAGTTTCGTGTCAAAAGCGCTAGTTCATCTTCTTTTTACCTGCAATCCTTTGAAAGAATTAATCCAAAATGATCACTACATCTTTGCACAAAAACAGATTTTAATGATTAAAAACCTACATAATATTAACAGATACATGGAACGACTAAAAAAAAGTTTTTAAAAATCTAGCACGACGCAGCGTGAAAGTTTCCCCATCGAAGATCTCGAGCGATCCGCCTGGTTCATAGTCCTTTGAGTTCATAGTCCGTAATGATGTCGCACAGCAACATTGGATCGCTATAATATTATAAAAGTACACCTGAAAATCACAGAAACGAAAAGCTAACAAGAGTTATGTTAATATATCTTAAAAATGGATCCTTCTTAAAGGACTTTCTAAAGATCTTTGAAATTTTGTGTATGCGACTGCTGTAACATTTAGTTCCTTCTTCTGTGTTTTCCCAAAATTATTACATTATATATATATATATCCCCCGCCTTATCCGGCTTAAAAGTCCTCACCCGGCCTTTAATTTCTTAGTTATTGATAGTAGTCGTATACTTTCAATTACAGAAGTGTTTTAAATGACGACAATATTCATGTTTTGGCACTGTTAGATTTAAAAAAGGCTAATTTTCGACAAATAATGAAATCTAACTACATATATAATAAAAGTTTATATATGTAGTTAGTCTAATAATAAATATCTAACAATATTTAATGTAGGTTTATTGGCCAAATATCTTACAGTATTTAATATCTGTATATTGTTGCTTGAAAAAGAATATTTAATAGGCCGTAAAAGGAAGTCATGACGTGCCCTCATCAGATTTTTTTTTATTACATTCTAAGCAAGACTCATTCTTCAAAGACTAATATGATACTACAGAAGTTATAGTAAAAACTCTTTTGTAATAATACTTTATGTTATACGTTCGTTAAAATGAGAAGAAATGTATGATTTTTCGAATATAAGAAACTAACTATGCCCCTTTGAAAGTTACTTTTTTTTTAAATTCTAGGTCTATGATTCGTAACTTGTTGAAATTAAAAGATCTTTATCTCAAAATTTGAGAAATGGACGTTGGCTCCTTCTCTATCGAATTACAAATATGTGGCAGAACTTACTTTCAAATTGTTACTAAAGAAGCTTTACCTAAAAGTGTCTTGGCATAAGTTAAAATCTTATTCTATTTGTTACTGAACTGATTAAGTGGCGCGTTTCCAGAGATGACAAATTTCTCTGAAACAGGAGCTAAATTTAGACATTAGGAATTCAAGTCAAATCAAAGTAATGTAGCATATCTGATCTTTCAACAACCTGATTGGTCAGAGAGACACGGGAAACCCTCAGTCAATCATGCTGGCAATATTCCATGTGCTGTAGTTAATTACGTACTTCTTTGCACACGTTCTTGGAGACAACTGACGCTAGAAGAAGTTGAGAAGCTAGAAGAAGCTAAGTGTAAAATAGTAACTCGTCTGCGAAGGGGATGAAATAAACATTACAGTTAAAAAAGCACTCAGTTGTGTTATTCTATTGGCAATACGAGGATCCGATAATATTTGGCCATGATAATAAAACACTGCATTTGATATTTTAAATCCTTATCCGCAGTTACAAAATAGACTTAGATATAAATTATTGCGGCAAACTTCCCAAATTTCCAGCAAAAATGCCAGAATGTAAAACGTATTTTACAGTTTAGTACACATGACATCTAAACTATAGAAAATAATTTTATTGTTTCATAAAACAATAAAATTTAGCTCCGCTTATAATGAGCCTCAGAAGATTTGCATACTTCGTTCACTAAATCAGAAGTTCACTAAAATTGAATAAACATTTAATAAGCAAGTAAGACATCTAAGGTATAATGTGTATGCAACGTACATTCATTAAATTAAGTAAACACAGTCAATTTTACTTTATCTTAATCAGTGCGAAAATACATTTTCATATGCTGCTTTTCTACAAACATTTTTAACAAAAGGTAGTTATGTCTTTTTCTGATATGATGTTTTTTCTGCACTGGATTCTATGTTTTCCATGTTCTCTAGAAACCTTAGCACAGTTCTGATGCCTCCAGTGCATGTTTCACAACTGGAAAACGCTCTTCGTTATTGTCTTTGTCAATTTGATCTTTTTTCCCATGATAAAATTGTTTTTACTATAATAGTTTTATCTTATAAGGCTTCTCTTTCGTTGCAACTTCACAATCATCATCGATGAAATCTTCATCTTCAGCGGAATTCATATTGATATGCTAAAGCAGTTCTTGAGAAGAATATAATCCTGTTCTTCAAATTCTATACATTCAAATGTGAATCAGTCTTGGTCAGATTACAAGACTCGGTTTAAATGAAACGCTACTTCCTTATTGTAATAAAATTTATAGCTAGGAATTACATGTTTATCCATACGTTCAAGGACTGTGGCAGTGTTTCCAGACAGGAGCGTGATGTTACTAAGGTTTTGAGATGAGTTAAAACAGGTGAATTTTGCATTGCCATTCAGAAATAGAATTTTCTTTCTTTCACTAGACATTTTCAATAAGGCTAAATAATTTATTCTCGAAAATATATAGCATTATTATCGAGATTTTATCACTATATTAGCGAGATTTTTATCGAAGTTGAGAACTCACTGGAAGTCGTTTGATGTTTTTAAAACATTTGGACATTTAAAATTTTCTTCTTAGCAGCAGTTTCTTCGCCGATTTTGACATGTTAAATCATCCTCGGGCTTCTCATATATTCAAATTTTTAGCGCCATCATACTTTCCGTTTTAAAATTTCAGAGATTTACTTGACTTTAAATAATAACACTGTATGAGTCCATCTGCACTGAAGATATTATTATATTTATACTGATTCGAATACTTTGCCATCCCGAGCAACATCATGTCATTTCTCATTTCTCAGATGTCTCCTCCTCCTTGATCTTTCAAACTGAAATGCCTTTTCTTCCAAATGCCAAGCCACCTTTCTGAATACAAACTTTTTGTTTCTTGTCTAATTACTTGGCTAACCACTCAGCTTTCATTTTCCAGCGTAGGCCGTTGCGAAAAATTCCTAAAGACATCTGAAGAAAACCATTCTTAAAATTTTGTAATTTTGCTGTTGAATTGTATATGGCGTGAGTGCGAAGAAGATGATGATTAATAATAAAGCTAAAAAAAGCTAAAAAAAGAAAATGGGTTAGCAGGAGTAAGTGCAACAGCAGAATGGTAGACTGCGAGCTCGGAGAGCGTAGAAAAACCTTAACCAAACTCTTTTGAGCGACCGTTAAAATTTGAGCCCTTTCAGAGTTTTTTAAAAATTCATTAACTTTTTGAAGGCCCAAACGCCCGAGATGACCTTTTATTCAAACAGCCGAAATCGCCATGTTTTTTCTTCCCTCCCTCTAAGGTATGCTGTAGCAGGTGCTGTTTCCCCAAATGCATTCCATCAATTTATTGCAGGCAGCTTGTCCTAAAAGGCTAATAGAAGCTTCTTTGTTAGGAAGCAGAAAAGATGTCATTTGAAATCTTCACACCTCTTTGCGCGTTAATGGAAAGGAGAGGGGAAGCGGATGGGACGCGTAAATGGACGGGACTACTGAATTAATTTATATGCGTGTATAGGAGAAATATGCTAACCTATAAGATTTAACAAGCAGTTAGCCTATTAACATTATGGAAACATAATTGCATCTTGTAGATAGATCTGCTTTTTTGTCGTGTCTAATTATTACCCAGGGTGCAGGAGAATAAGAAATTCATTCATTGCTTAATTTTGTCAAAAAAAGTGTGTTTTGTATTTTGTGTTTTGGAAATCAAAGCATTTCATTCCTTAAGCGTTCAATTTTAACTGAATTATTTATTTATTATTTAGATTACATATAGTAAATATTATTTTAAATTGCATTACACTAAATATAGATTTGGGATACAATAAAAGCGTAATTAAGCTATTCGAATTTTTCGAGTTTCCGGATAAGTGTGTTCCCAGTTATTCCTGGTATTTGGAGTTCTATTGTGTCGGAAAACACTAATTATATATTTTATTGTAAAGAGAAATACGAATTATATTAAGTTTTATATTTAATAATAAATTTGGTCTGATAACGCATTTAATAATCAACGCGGACTAGTTTCAGACATTTAGAACGTTACTATACATAGCCTTCTATCACATTAATTTGAGTATTATAGGCCACATACGTATGCGATTTGCTTAGTTCATTTATATCTCTTAACTCTAACTGTTTGGAATCATATTCCAAGGATGCAATTACAGTTGCTCGCTTTTACTGCAGGAACCAATAATCATATCGAATCGGAGGAATCTCATCCGCTAGTGGGCCATTCGTCATTGTTGAGAAATTTCTCTCGAGGATTCAAAGAGGAGGATGGGTGGGTATTCAATAAACAACGAGGTGGCTGTTTTATCGTTATTTATCCAAGAGCATTATGTGAGAAAATCCAGAATAGTGACCCCGGGAATCGCAAGTAAAGGGTCGTTGGGCCGTCTAATGATCATTCGAAGATGAACTGTGGAAGAAGAGGGACCATCTGAGATTAGGAGAGGCAGCCGGGTTGCCATCGACAACAATTTTGCTTCGATTGTGAGCATTTTTGATTTATCTGCATAACTACAGCAGGAATGCTCTAGCATGCCAAGTTATACTGCGTAATAAATGCATTATTTGGAGTTTAAATGATCAAAGATTTTTCACAGCAATAAAACACAAGGTTAAATGGATTTATTGGAGGTTTTTTATAGGACTAAATGGTTGGCAAGTGAGCAACAACAACGACCTGCGAGAATCTACCACGATGCTATTGTTATTTATATTGCCAGGTTACCACTGTTATTCAAGAATATGTCTATAATAAAAGATAGTATATTTAATATTTTATAACGCTAGATTTCGCAGAAGTTGAAATAAGTCTCACGAAGTTCCTTATTTTGAAAATGACTTTTGAATAAGAATTCAATTGAATATTCACTTAAGAATGCATGCAACAAGAATAAACTTCAGTTATAAATTCATAACCAAGGGAAATTTGTGGCTGTACAACGAAGCGAGTTTCTAATCATATAGAACCCTTTGATTTAGCAGGAAGAGCAAATGCAATGAATGTTTCCAAAAGAGAGACTTTCAGTTATGAAAATAAGCGTCAAAACATATGAATAAATTAATGAGTACCTTATTTTCTTATGTGCTAGTTATCCTCGTCAAGTTTGTCAGCAAAATATTTAAAATAAACTATAGAGCTTTCCATGTGACTTGAGCTATCAGGTAATAAAGGAATGTACATCAATGTTCAACAGCATAACTCTTATCATACCTTATTTCATATATTGCGGCAGTCTTGGCTTTCCGTTTAATGGAGAGAATTGATCCTTTATTAGCATACCGCGTACATATAAACGCGGTATCAGTTACACTCCAGTTAATAAGATACTAGCAATTAATGGCAAATTATACTAGTAGCTTAACTTAGTATAACGCCGCTTGAAATTACATAATTAGCCTTTAAATAATTTCCTGCTTGAGAAGAAACAAATGAAAGGAGGCACAAACCAGATATTTAAGAAGGGGTTACAGAATTACAACTAATATTAAGAATAGGATTTTAAGCGATTTAATTTTTTCTGTAACAGAAAAAAAAGCAAAGTCCTTTTTCGATACGTTCACCAGCACACAAGTGGCTAACATCACAAGAAACTGGCAGTTCTTTTTGTGTGAACAGGTTAGCTGTATAGAGTTTACGTGAATTTCAACGTACGTACTGCAAATATGACAAACGTTTCCTTAAAAAATTATCTCCGTTTATAATCCATCCTACTAGGTAGGTAACTTTTGCTTGCTTTATCGCAGTCAACTAAAGCACTCTAACTTCAATTAACCTCAGTGAGGTACCTGAAAAATTTGCCTTTCTGATGCTTGGTGGTTATGATTGATAGCAAAGGATCTGGTTGCCAAAAAAAGTTACAGAACACGAATAAATGAACATTTTCAGAAGGCATCTAAATTTATAAGGATTTATTTATTTTTATCTAACCAGTTATTTTATGTTAAATATCTTTACTGCCATTCTCTCTTTCCGTTTTCCTGCCAGAATACTCATTTTTAGATCGCGCGTATTCAAATGAGATAGAAAGAGATAGTATTTAAAGAGAAGTTTTAAATGGCATAATGAGAGCGTGTTCCGCTTGCTGAAGGGTACGTTACTAGTTGCAATTCTGCTATACTGCTTCTGTCTTCGGCGTTGCTTTATTCTTGCCAATAGTGCTTGTGACACCGGTACTGGTTTAAGCCAACTTGCACGTTAATCATTTTTGTGTAGCCTTTGGCTAACTTAAGACGTAGTTTGAGTTTGAATTTCTATCATTTTGAGTTGCATCATAAATACTGGCTGTTTTGTAAGCACAAGAAGGGCCTCCTATTAAATTAGTGTGAGTTCTGAGTAAAAAAAGTCATTTACACTTTTCTTAAATTCCGTTTCGTCTTAAACATAGCGATAACTTGCTTACAAGTCCATTCAAGGATTTGCCACAAGTTACTCTTAGTTACAAGCACGATCCTTACAAATTTTACTAGATCTGATGGACCTAATATTATCCCATTTTCTTCTATTGTCTGAAAAGTCATGACGCATGTTTTCTCTGTTCTTCGAAGATCTCATTCAATAGTACATTGACCGTTTTGTTCAATAACTTTTTGTTTTCATTTAATGAGCTTTTCAATTCCTCATTCACGAAAGTACCTAGCTGTATCCTCGAAAAGCTGAACAAGCTGCCGATTGGCGGCCTCATCTGGACTGAATGTTATACCATGAGAGAAATTTTAAAGTGAGCGAAACAAGGGAAAGTCTGAAGGCACAAGATCAGTTGGGTACGATACACATGCAACACATGGCAAACTTGTGTGTGTCTTGAGTTATTGGGATATAATGCAGTTTCTATACGATCAACGAAGCCTGGAAGTTTCTGGAAGGTGGATTTCTTTGAAACTGTTCAGCTGACAAAACACACATTCGAACTGATTTGCTGGCTCGTTGGCAGGAGCTTGGAGGACCACACACAAGTTTGATCACTGATAAAAATTATTGCAGTTTGGATGAAGTGTTGCCACGCGTATCATATTCATCTGATCTTGTGCTATCAGACTTTCAACAGTTTCTTTCTCTTCAAAATTTCTTTCTTAGTATAAGATTCATTTCAGATGAGACTGTAAATCAGCACCTTGTTCAGCTTTTCGCCGATAAAGTTAGGTTAAAGGACCTTTGAAGAATATAGAAAAAGTGTATCATGATTTTTCAGACAACCCAATATATTCAATCTCATGCATTAACACTTTTGTTGACAGCTTGTGATAATTTATCGGTATTTTTTGCATTCTTATAACCGAATTCAAATCATTTGAGAGAAGACGTTTTCAGTTGTAAAATAAGAGGAGGTGTTTTCAGCTTTCAGCGTCATTGTTAAATAGGCTTAACTGATTTTAACCTATGCTGAAACATTTTT
Source organism: Stegodyphus mimosarum (assembly GCA_000611955.2). Taxonomy (NCBI): domain Eukaryota; kingdom Metazoa; phylum Arthropoda; class Arachnida; order Araneae; family Eresidae; genus Stegodyphus; species Stegodyphus mimosarum. The sequence continues at coordinate 982,776 of KK116233.1, read as the reverse complement.
AAAGTCAACAAACTGCATAAAGCGAAATACTGAAGCAATATTAAATCAAAATTTCTTTTTATTATGATATACCATGCTTGCAGAAGTGAGGAACTGAAGACTTAAATTAAGTTTTTAAATTAGTAATATGTTTATCTGCTAAACTTGAAACATAAATCCCATAAAGAGGAGGAATTTAGGTCTTAGGTATGATCTCGGTTAGAATTAAGTGAGTGTAATGAAACTGACAGCTTGAATTTTCACGACTTTTCATCGCATTTTCAATCTAATATGATTCAAGTGATTAAAACATTGGAGCGTCGATAGTTCATTCTAGCTTCTGCTGATAGTGGAAGTTTTTCGTGCTTTACCAAAGTGCGTAACGAGACAAAAAACAAAACGAAACAAAAAAAACCCTATTTTTTCTGCGAATTTTTTTTCTCTTGTGACTAATCTCGTTTGCCTAATATCAGACCAGACCCACGAAATTCGTCGTGACAAGGGGGCAATATTGCGCCTGTCCTTGGCAAGAGACTTAGGCACCATACAGGTGACAATACGATTTCTAAGCTAAGTTCCGCTCCCAATTTCGAAGGAGAGTACCCTGGAGGGAGAAGGGTCCAAAGGTCTCCCACCGTACCACAGCCTCTGGAGAGAACGTTCTGCTCTTCGCATATTTAGAGTCCTCCATGCCGCACAGATACTATATATTTACAAACAACCATGTCTTCTTCCAGATTTGGACCCCCGACCTCCAGTACGGCAGTCAGAATCATTAACCACTATACCGGTTGGGCACTTTAAGCAACAACGCTCAAAATCCTATCCAAAAATTTTAATTTAACATTAGTTAAAATAACTAATTCCGAAATTTCTGATTTATATATTTTACATTACCTTTATTTAACTTTAAACAATGGAAAACAGTAAGCAGGAAATTTCGCAACAATTAAATTTGTTACAATGGTGATAAGATATAACCAGTAATTTAACGAATAAATTTCTTAAGCATTGTGTCCTAAATTTAAACTGAAGGGTGCTAAGAACTAAGTGTTTATTCCTTTAAGCTCTTCAAAATATAGGATCTCCTTGTTGTTCGCTTAGAACTAGATTAATTATTTAGGGCAACGCATATTATGGCTCTCTGCTCGAGAGCAAATTTGTCTGTATGGAGAATTTTCTAAGCAAAATTTACTCACATTTATGTTACGGATAACGAAACTCGTAAAAACACGGGTAAGCAGTCCAGTCAAAAGTTGAGACCGAATTGATGACAAAAAATATTAGCATTTTGTAGTTTGAAAACTACTTATCTCTATGCGTTTGTTTAGAAAACCTCATCTGAAAAGTAGTGGAATTTTAATTCCTTTCTATGATACGCTTCAGTTAAATATGTTAAAATATAATATGTAAATAATTAGTTTAAAAAACTCGTTAATTTGTTTGTTGTACGCTGTTAAAAATTACTTATCAACCGCAAAGCAGGAATACGCATGCAAAATTCTTCCTTGGCGAAGTTACTCTGTGCATGCCATTTTCCTTTCCTTTCGAGAGTTAAGTCCCAGCAACCCTAGTCCTTGGGTGCCTTATGAGGCACGGTATCGAGCTTTAATATCAGTTTCACGCGTCGTGAACTTGCGATAGATCGTTCTCGGGTCATTCGGTAGAAGAAGGGTTTGCGGTGGGCTCGCCCCTCACGTTCGACTCATTTTTAACGCTTTTCCAACTTTCAAAAACAGCCATTACCAATTCTTGCGCTGAAGACTATCTCGGGCTCGGTCTAACCATAATAAGGATGGTGCGATGTCTGCTATTTTCCTATGACCGTATAGTAGGATATGAAACTAGTTTGAGATGAGAAGATATTAATAACAGCAAGGGAAGTCACTGGTGCATTGCTCGGAAATGGGATAAAAACTGATGATGACTTGAGGTTTTGTTTGTATCTTTGATAATCACAGTTTCCGAACAGCACTGAATTCAACACCATACTAGCAAGCATATGCAGTAATATGCTCCTGAGTCAAGACGAATTCATGGTAAAAAATTCAAGTAAAAAAAAAGTAATATAATTTTTTTTAAAGTGACTTCCTACTTAGGTCAACAAAGAAAAATTTTAAAAACGCAAAAAAAAAAAATTAGAAACACAAAAAAAATTTAAATAAAAAATTAAGAAAATTTAATATGTTAAATAATTTAAAATTAAAAAAAATTAATGTGTGAAAAAAACTGCATTAACATCAAGTGTCATCCACTACAAGTTTAAAAAAATGTATTTGAACTTGAGTGGACAAATAAAAAGTATTTTATTAACGATTGAAAATTAATTAATTAATAATTAACTAAATATTTTTTTAAGTCAATTCCTACCTAGGTCAACAAAGAAAAATTTAAAAAGTACCCCAAAAAAATTTTTTTAAATACAAATAAAATACAAAAATAATACAAAAAAATACAAATAAATTTAAATACAAAAAAAAAATTTAATTTTTAAGAAGTATAAAAAGTGTGTTAACATCAAGTGTGTCACTACAAGTTTAAAAAATTATATTTGAACTTGAGTGGATGAAGAAAAAGTATTTTATTGACGATTGAAAATTTGAACAAGATATAGGGAGAGTGTGAGCTAATAGTAGGAATTTAAAAATAAAAGTAATGCAAAAAGAATGAATGCAGTATTTTATGAAAAATATAACGAAGACTGGAAACATTTTTTTCCTTTTATTTTATTTCAATGGTTATCAAGCGATAACCATTGACATTTATTGTAATAGTTAACTTGTTTTTTGGGCTATGAACAGATATTTAATCATTATGGTTTTGAAGCACATTACTTTTTTTATTACAATGCACTTTAATATACCGCCGTTTTGGATATTATGCCATTATGTTTAAAACGTGATCTGAGTATTCCTTGCTTAGTAATAAAGCAAGTCAAATTGCTGTCGTAGATATTTTGCTGACTAATGACATAGAGGATGCTGGTCATAAATTTAAGCGGATGTTACGGATGTTAGCCGTAACTAGGTGCATGTTGCAGCGTAACATTGTAATTTATACTGAGATCTGAGATTTTAATGTTATTTTATGTAAATAATATTTCCATCTGTTACGATTATTGAAAATTGAATAGGCAAATCGACAAACTTGTATTAGGAGTAAGTTTTGTAAAATCTCAATCGATTTCGAGGGCAAAACGGGTCCCTCTTCATCAAAAGCAAAAGATGCCGTTTTTTCTCCCTCCTGATGAAGGGGGACCTATTTTGCTCTCGAAATCGATTGAGATTTTACAAAACAGACGCCGAATACAAGGTTGTCGATTTGCCTATTCTATTTTCCACGTCGGCGTGATTGTCTTGCATCTTGATCATTGAAAATATTGTATGCTTTGTAACTATATAATCCACGTGCAACTGCGTATTCAGTGTGAAAATGTTTAACAGTGTTCTAAAGAAAATCTATGAAATATCTTGTTGGTACAATTTCTAGCGCGGGCCGACTGTGCGTGGGTACAGTAGTGCGGTGGAGCAATATCTGTCAAATCACTGCCGAAGTTCAGATGTTCCATCCACTTTTCCCTGTCTCTGACATAGAGGACGAAGACAAAGCACAAGAAGAAGAAAAGTTTCAAACAAATGGTGGGAAAACACAGAGGCAGCGATTTGGATTTAAAAATGAAGCTAGCGACTGAGATGAATTAATTGACCTAGGTGTAACGTGACAGAAAAAATATAAAAAATAACTAACAGCCATTAAAAATTTCAGAAATGCTTCCTTAAAAATAATTTTATGAAACGGATGTATGTAGCATAATTTTGACTTGCATAACCAAATATACGTATGGTTAAATATATTTCACTTTTGGCTACTCTCTGTATTCGTGGATTTTTAACTGCATAACTAGTTGGTTGAAAGACAAATTTTTTTTAAGTTTCACGTTGAAAACTGTTTCAGGCAGGAGACGGAGAGCGAGATTCCTGTTGGCTACCAAAGGTTAGCAGAAGTTGTCTCCGCCCTCTTATCAGAAGTTTATTTTTAAAACAAAAAAATTTTGTCATACCCGGACAAGGGTTAGAGTACATAAATGATATATTAATAGATCTCTTTCTGGTACATAATGAACACTTTGGTTTCCTTATCACTTGTTCTACAGTCATTATCACTCTTGAATTTTATTGGCGTCTTCATTCTGTTTGATAAGCGTCTTGTTCCATAGGTAAAATAGTGTTGACTGTATTCCAGATATCCTTAATTGATGTACTTTTTTATAATGTATTTCATAATACAATAAGAATAAGAACTAAGAAATATATGAGTATTTCTTATGAATTTGCTTTCTTAGCATATCTTCATTGGAAAACGTTTCAGTAACTCATAGCCCCACCAGTGGCCGAGTGGTTGAGGCAGCTGAATGCTAAGAGCTTGGCTCAAGCTGGATCCCTGGCGAACGGGATGCTGCATGGTTTTCATAGTTTTCCCCATATGCAATGTGAATACATGCCAATTTACCTTGGAAAAGTTCTCCGCGAAGGCGTTCACAATTCCTGTGTGCTATGCCATATTCAAATGACCTAATCTGATTTACACATAGCACCTTGGGGGGCCTATTTGATTCTTGTACAATCACCAGCTTGTTAAAGCGTACTTCTATTCGTACTAAAGCGTTCTCATTTTGGAATTTAGAAAAACGCTGTTTTTAATGCTACTTAAATACATATACTTCGGTGTCTTTCTTTTTTTAGTAATTAAGAAGACAGTTTCGTTTAAACACCGTTTAATGCAATCGTAAAATTTGAATCTCAGAGGTAAATGTGCACTTTAAATTCCCCAGTTTATTAGTTTACTAATTAGTAAAAAACAAGAAAGTTTGTTATTAACTTATGTCTTTGAAGTATATCATACGTTGTGTCATATATAGTATTACGATCAACGTTTCGTGTACATTTATAGCTAATAAAATTTTAAATTGAATTTTAAGCCATTAAAATTTGAAATGTAATAAATTTAGAAAAATTGTCCCCATTCTTATCTTCTGCAGTTATTCTTCTATTGCGCTGAGGGTTAAAGTGTCTACACACTTGTAGTTCAACCCAGATTTGAATACCCGCGACCCGGCTGGCTGCACAGGAAATTTCATGAATTTTCTTATGGGTAATCCGTCCCCCATAAGCAAACAGTCTTTAAGTTACTTTGCATTAATCAGTTAACCTAACCATTTTTGAACTAGTGTCCCGAAAGCATTGAGAAGAAACACGGCTAATTTAGAGTTAGACTCAGGCACTTGCGGGGAATGTTTTAGAAAGGTATTTTCTCACTTCTTTCCACATGCCTTCGTCGGGTAACTGGAAGCATGCTCGACGAATCTGCGGGAATACCGGAGTTGTAATTCCGGCGACGGCACTGCGAATTTCTTCACTTTCTTATTTCAGAAAATTCTAGATGACTCTCTACTGTCACCGGAACTTAAAAATGGTGGTGGACGATTTCATCACCACCCGATTTTGCGATTAGAATTTCATTTCCAGTCGCCTTTTAAGAAAGGGAGTTAAGGTATTATCTCCCTTTTTTCCTAATGCCTTCATTGTGTAACTGGAAGCACTCTGGATGTGTATTCGGAAGGTCTGAAGTTCGAGTCTTTGCGATGGCACTGCACGTTTTTCACGTTCGTGCATCGAATGACATTACAATGTAATTTGGAAGATAAATTTAAAGTATTATTTTGTCCCATGACTGATTATCATATTTGAATTCCCGGTGTGCGAAAAGGACAAAATAAAGATCTACTATCTCAAGGCTGATATCGGTTATGAGAACTTCAAACGTGCTAACCTGCGCAGATATTTTATGGTGTGGTAGCATAGTGTATCGTAATGTAATACAACGAATGTAACGGGATGCGAAAAGAGGGAAGGCTACGAGTTTATTACTTCACCAAGTTTTACAAAACATGTTATTCAAAATGTGTCTCCCGACTCACAATTTTAAGAGCATCGGATGAAAATATGCATAAACGTAAAATAAAGAGCATATAAAAAATGAAATCTTAACTATGTAGGAATCTCTTAAGTGCCCTATTTAATTTGGTTATTTTCCCTTTCTATCCTAAAAATAGTATCATGCTTATAATAAATCTCTCTAAATGCGAATACGGAATGCTTATGCGTAAGTGGCCGAGAGTTTCGACCGTTATAAGCTTTGCTAATAATTTTACGTGGATCTATCATGTGAAAAGCAATTAAATGAGAAAAAACTAAAATTGTATCATTCCTTAGTCTTTGAATTATGATTTGCGCATTCGTCTATTGTTGCTATTGCTGGCATGTCGCCGCTCATGTTCCTTAGATCAAATACATTATTATAAAGTTGCGAAAAGCCACAAATGTAATTATTCCAGATGAACACGTTGATTGTGTAAATTAACTTTCATATTTTGTAATCAAGAATGCTTTGTCAGCAATGAAAAAGAAGCTTTTAATTGGACAAGAATGGTCCTAAATTTTTACATTTAATATCTGTCATCATGCATCTTCGTCACTGCATGCAAAGTTTTATTTCGTACATACGTCGTATGTTGTGTTACATTTCTCATAGCTGAGTGTTACACCTGTGTGATCTGTCATGGTCATTTTAGCAGATCTTCTAAAAAAAGTGCCTTATTATATCAAATTGCTAGCTAGGCAGTCATAAAGATATTACTCAGCAATTTAAAATCTTTATCTAAGTAATCTAATCTAAATCTAATCTTAGTCCTTAATCTAAGGCTTTTTTTAAAATAATTTTCCTTAAATCTTTACGATGTAACCTTCGCATACTATATACATATACTTTAATTGATCTTTGGTTTGAGTATGGGTCGCCTTCATAAACATGGCAAACTTCAATACTCAGAACTGCCAGTAAGACAGAATGATGTAAAATTAAAAGTAAATATTATAAATTGCAGATGCAGTTTTACCATTTGTATGGCATTTTGCGGTGTCTTCTGGTATAAGTGTTACTGTTACGAAATAAAACCTGAAAAGCAAGAATCTGTAGTTTTATGAAAGTGAAAGATTTTTGAACAACATAAACTTCTTTAGATCTTTTCCGCTTTCCATCTAAGGAAGAAAGATGCACGGTCTTTTGAAAATAACCTAAAGAATGCTACACGAGACATTTTGAGCGAAACATCTGTTATTATTTTCAAAATATTTCTTTAGAGTTTTGTCATAACAAATTATTACCTACCATCTCAAAACATTTCATCTAATTCATTATAAAATTAATTTTAGTAAGCATTTCAGGCAAAAAGAAGCATATTTCAAAATCGAACCTAACAAAGCACAGACTTCGGTTTGTAGGAGCTTTAATAATTTGAATATTTTTTATAATTGAAACAAACTAACAATTTCAAAAATGAATTTTCCTGCATAATTTAAAAATTAGATTTAATTCCAGGTATCTAAAACGAGTCAGGTAATTAAGAAAATACACTTTTTAATTAAATCCTTGAAAAATGTTAAAATTTTGGATGCCAATAGCCAACAACTTGTGTACTTTATTACGGATTCATTTTACTGCATATTTCAAATTGCTTAATGTTTGAAATTGCGTAAAGTTGAATAATTTGTGAAATTTTCCCCACTTTATTTTTTGGCATACCCTGCGAATTCCAATTTAGTTATCCAGTTAAATACTTGAAAAAAAATTAAATAGCTGAAGATTTTGGGACATAAATTGAAATAATAATTTCGCTTTTGTAATTACAAATATTCATAGGAAAGTCTGTAACTAGTTTTTTAATCGATTCTGTATCAAAAATGAAAGAAAAAAAGTAATGATGATGAGTTGGCTCGCATTCCAGTCGTTTCTGATGGTACATGCTTGCTGAAACTATTCCAATTTATGGAGCCGAAATTGCTCAAATATCTAAATGAGAAGCTGAGTTCTATTTCGGAAGTAATTACAGGTTACATTTTTCGAGCTTCGGTGCTTTTCTTCATGCTTAGTAGACATTTCAATTCGGGTTAATGTTAAAGTACGACGCCATTTAAAGCGAAAGAAAATGGCTGAGCACATAAAACACTGCCGATTCTGGGCTTTCGTGTTTTATTCTTGAAGCAGAAACAGTAATTAAAGTTGGCAATTCCAGGACGAGATAATTTTCGAGAACCACGTGGCAAATAAAAATTTGATACAGTCTCTCAAGGTAAGGGGGGTTCGGGAGAAAAAGAAGAGACATAGAGCTAATTTCTGGAAAGCTGAGAAGATTTAATTGCGAGAAAAGAAACTTTGCCCACCATAGAATTCTTTACTTAAAGCCGGGCTCTAATAACCACTCATCCACGTTGATGGACTTTTCTTTGGCAGTGGTGGCTAATCTGTCTTTACCTGATATCCGAAACCTGAAATGCTTTTCTCTGGGGCTTTCCACAAATATTTAGGGCGCTTTGCTGACAAATGTTTTACAGTAATCCCTCTCATAAGTGATTAACAGGACTTTATCCTATCAGCGCTATAAATGCCACTTCTTTAGAAATTTTCCAACGACTAAGAACTTTAATTCTCTTTCAACTTTATTATAAGGTATTTTAACTAACATATTATTTCATAGAAGTTTTTACTAGAAGATACCTAGCATTCCGACCCTTTGCATTTGAAAATAATGGATTATATATGAAACTTAAACTTATATATCGTACAAAATACTATATCTAATGCATTATAATATATCATAAATACAAATGACAGTTTATGTTATAATCTATATATGTAAAGAAGAAAGTCTGTGTGCTTGTATGCTCCAAATATAACTCAATCACTACTATAGCTATCGTTACCAAATTTTCTAGAGTTCTTTTCTGGGTTTTGGAAAAAGTCGACGTCCACTTTTTTCAAAAAAAAAAAGTAGCTAAAATCAGAGATGTTAATTAAAAACTCAGAAAAATGATAATTTTCGCCCTCATTTTTTCGAGTGGCAACAGTCTCGAAAGTTGGAGATTAAAATTTCTGTATTTCGAAAGTTACTGCTCGCTTTCAAATCCTAGAGTTTCTTAACAAAAAAATTCGAAGTTTTACGGTGAAATAAGAACAGCGTTGCCAAACATTAAAGATATTATTCCCTATTCCAAAAATTCGTGGGAAGCCATTTCGACTATTCTTATCTTCGTACGACTTTAATCAACCGAAATACTAATTAGAAAGCACTAATTTTCGCACTCCTTTTTCCGAGTGGCAACAATCTCGGACGTTGAAGATGAAAATGCTTTACTTCGAAAACTGTTGCTCGCTTTCATATCGTAGTTTGTTAATCAAAAATTTGTAAGTTTTGCAGAATCTATGCATATAAAGAAGAATGTCTGTTTGTGTGTTTGTTTGTTCGCGTTATTGATTTCTGATCAATTATGATCAATGTTTTTGCCACATTTAATCGACTAAAGTTGAATATAAGAGAAATATTAGATGGAACTTGAAGTTTTACGACCATTTGATTAGAAAGACGAAAATCATTAAAAACTGCGTGCCATTGTTGCTGATATAATGAGAGATAATTAGTTTATTTTTCTATCGAGATCTTTTATATGAGTTCCATACGCATCAGTCTGAAAAATGTCTGGCTCTGAATAGTATTTTTGCGTCGTTATTAGAGAAGGATTACAGCGGTATCGTTCTCTCTGCTGTTAGATACGTTACTCTCAATCTAACTTAACTGGAATCGGATACTTACCCTAGTACATTATAAATCTGCTCAATAGTATCTAGAGTTGTGATACTAAAAGATATAAAAATTTGCAGCAGGATTTAAGGATGTTTTGTGCAACTGCTTACATAGCATAACATATTTTAGAAAAAATTAGAACCATTTTACCTCACTAATTTTGGGTAGAATTTTAAAGTATGTACTGTATAATTCGTTTTAATTGCCATCAACAGGACGTCACTGATTCCGGATAAGAGATTGTTTTCGTATAATTCAATATATACATCTAAAACGTACTTTTCCTTGATTTCTGATGTTGAAATTGCAGCATGCGAAGTTTATCGGTCATGTCTTTTGATCTACAGGCCACAATGAATTAAATAATATCCAAAATCATACAGCTTATTTAAAATGAAAATATATATACGTGATTTTATATTTCAGATAAACGATCGGAATAGCAAGTTTGAACGTACACCTGCGAAGGTAGGCACGTTGAAAATGTGTAATTCAAATAATTTTTTTTCTTCTTCTTTCTGTTGTCATTGGTATTTTACAACGTTCTTCTTTGCAAATGTTTTACGCCGGAAAAGTTTCTCATATGTGTACTATTCCAACACGCCATTTATGGCTTTTCAATGCGCTGATCAATTTGCGCAGGAAAAAGTGGGTGCTGTCTTTCGAGAACTTCGAAATTTTGTAACTGTGGCCGTAATAGTGAGAGCTATATTGCTCTAAATCATCGCATTATCGAGCGCATACCTTAAAATAGCAGTATCTGAAAGATTGTGGCCAGAGTTTTAAAAATTCGCTGCGTATGCAGTGAAGCGTTATATGCTGACAGAGGTGGACATCAGCATCTGCACGATCATAACATACTTGAACCTGAACCTAGGCCACAATTTATGCCAACAGCAACGTTAGGACTGTTAGTTCCTCTTTATATTCTAGATAATTATTTGCTCTATTTGTTGGACTGTTGGCTTATCAATTTGGGCGGCAAAAATATAACATAAATGCTTTTCATATTTAAATCTTCATGTTATTAGCCCATACATGCTTTTTATCTCATAGGTCTAAATTTTGGATTTAATTTTAGACTTCAAAAAAGCCCTTATTTTGATATTGCCGAGATTTTACTATATGTTAAAAATTACGTATCTAATGTTGTATAAGTATTATTCTTCACATAGTGCCAAAAAGCATAAATATTTTAATATGTTTTGACAAAGTATACTTAAAAATCGGTCTAGAATTTAAGAGTTCAAATTCTTCAGCTGTTATCTTCCTATTATTGAGCGAGTTTTATTCAATAAATACATAGATTACGTAGGAATTTAGTTAACCAGAGACTTTTAACTGAAAGTAACTTCTAAAATAAAGTAAAAACACTACAGAAAAAAGGTTAAGAATGCTTCGTATACGGTGTTAGGGAATTTAAAAGAAATCAGACTAGATTTTCATCGAGTTATTAAGAAGCTTCCAGGTTTTGAGTATTTTACATTTCTTTGTGCCCAACAGCGGCCGAGCGGTAAAGTCACTGAACACGGTAGTTTGGTCCGAGGTTCAAATCGCGCGAACGGGCTGGATTCATGGGCATTTTCGTGGTTTTCCTGATGTGTAGCGCGTATACGAGTTTCCCTTAGTAAATCTTTCACGAAGGCATTCCTCTTCTTAAGATAGATAGCTCTCGAGGCTTTGCCGTAATGACATAAATCAAAGCATTTCTTTCTTAAATGCGTTTTTTGCCTATTTGGCGTGGTAAGACACCTGAGGACTGGCAATTTGAATTCCATCGAATTGGCTAGTTATATAATTGTTTTAGAGCTTTTTTTCTGTGTAACAAGAATATTAGCTAGTTTCCTTTACAAGATCCTCTACGAAAGCAGACAGCCCTCAGGAGTTTTGAGGTTTTCGATTCATCAAACACAAATGTTTGTTCGATGACTGAACTGCAGTAGTTTTTCACTTAAATGCATTTCAGGAATATTAAAAATTTTTTTTTTGATAATCGCTAACCAATAAGCGTACTAAATGATATTAATTGACCAAAGCAAAGTACTCAAAGTGAAGATGCCTTTGTAGAGGCCTTTTAAAAGAAATTGATTCAGTATAATTTAAATATGCTTTAGGTGTATTTAGAAATGTTACTCTTACATGATTTTACAAATTATCTATTTTATACTGCTATTGATATTATGTTAGAACCTTTTTTTACATTGATTTTTATTCAAACTAATAAATTTAGGTTTATATCAATAACACGCAGTTAAAATATATGTTCTGGTTGATAACTATACTGAGGAATATTTTGATTTAATGATTTCAAAGAGGCTCAGATCTGAGTTTTCGGTGACTCTTAATTGCATAGAATGGGTTTCCAACAATGTAAATTTTTTAAATTTTAAACACGATCAAACTGGATCTCATTCTTGTAAATTAAAAAAGATTTAGACGCAAACCAAAGGCATTGAAGCCAGAGTAAGACCTTTAAAGAACTCAGCCAGAGTTAAGTTTTTATTACGTCCTTGTATTAAATAAAGGAAGTATTGTAATCGCGAAAACTTATCCATTTTGACCGCTCTCGAATCCATTTGAACGATTCTTATCTGTACGTACGGACAGAATAAAAGAGTCTTTTTTTTAAAAAATGGATTTTAAAATGAATTTAAATGGATTCAAAAAGGATTTTTCGCGACATCTTTGTGCACGTACGTATGTATGTATCTTGCGTAACTTAAAAACAATTAGTCACAGAAGGTTGAAATTTTGTATGTGATACTGCTGTAACAACCAGCTGTGCATCTCTTTTTTTTGTTGCAATTGGCCTAATAAGACGGTTTACGTTTTTTTTTTATTATATGCTCGACTTCTTACCCGGCTCTGTGAGCACTTATTTTTTATCTTTATATTGTTGTAAATTGTGCTTTTTTTGCTTTAAAAGGGATTGAATTATATTTTCCTTGTGTTCCGGTTAAGGTTTTTATACTTTTAGTTAACGTGCATGCAATAGTTGTAGAATTATCAACAATTTAAAAGTGGCGCTAAGAAAGATTTAGATGGTTTAGGCAGTTGTTTGTTTACATTTGGAACTCTTAGTAGAACAATGAATTAATTCAGTTGGCACACCAACTTCAAAGTGTTTTTCCTCAGTGGGACCACACGTTAATTTTAAATATTTGTTCACAGAAAATTTTGCCTTTCTGCCTGTTGGCCGAATTGCTTGTTTTTTAGGTAGAAATTCTAATTTTAGTTGCAAAAAAAATATTATATTGTTTAGGTTTTTTCCGTATTTTGCAAGTTCTAATGAAGCTGTTTCGAGCTTTTATGTATGTTTCCTTTCTCCCGAAGTGAACTAATCGAATGAGAAATATCCCTAACTATCTATAAGTTCGAGAAATAAGTTTGAATGCAGAAAAATATGTGTATAATTTAACAGGCTGAACAAGGAAGTCATTTGGTGTCTACATCAGAATTCTTTATTATTAGTTTTATCTCTCATTCTTCCGCTCCAAATATAACCTTGTATTACTTGCACAGTAACACAAGGTTATATTTGGAGTAACTACAATCTGGTTTTTTTGTGACAGGCATCTTAAGAATTTATAAAAGTGCGATGAACGGGTTATATATATCTTAATACTTTTATTAAATGATCAAAGTCTATCTGTGTATTTTACGTTTAAAATATGGAACACATATTCTGATTACGGCAGTCAAAAGCTTCATATTTAGCCTGTTTGACATAAACTGATAAAGTAACAATATCTGCACTTTGAAAATTGTTTTGTTGTTTATGTTATATATAAACCGCAGTTAAATTGTTAGTTGAAAATAGAACATTTCGTTAATTTTACTTCATACTGATGTACGATACAGACATCGGCGAAGCATTTAAAATACAAATTATCCTTACATAGATATATGGAACATAGATATATGGAAGTCAGTTAATTAGGGTTTTTAGAATCTGGCACTTAGCTACATTTACAGGAAGAAAGAAATTCCTACAGTTGGTTTCGCAATTTTTTAAAATTACGTTGTTAGTAGCAAACGTTTAGCTCTTTTACAATATTATTTATAATTTGTCGTTTGTACCGAATAGCTGTTATAGTCATAGAATTTATGATGTCTTAATCTACCAGGGTCTTCCTACTCTTTTTTTGTGATTCAAGACAATCAGACTCTATAAAAACAGTAGTTCATCTAATGCGACTGAAGCCTAAATGTTGCCGAACATTTAAGTCGCTAAACACTGGTAGTTCAACCAGCGTGCGAATTCTTTCGAACGTGGTGTCTCCGTGGGCGTTTCCGTAGATATTCCCAAGTGTACACGAGCCAGTTTCCCTTGAAAAGTCCTCCACTACGTTATATCTCCTCTTAAGCAGATAGACTTCCTGTTCTTTGCCATAACTAAATAAACCAAACTTAATATGGCTGATACATATGGATGCTCATGACGTGTTATTTAGATAAACAGAGAACTTTCGATTTTAAAGTATTCTTCGGTTACATTTTAAGAAATGATTTGGTTGCCATAAATTTCTGAAGCATATTGGCAATCTTTTGAAAGAATCTTCGGACCTTTGGAAAAATTCAAAGAACCAGACTTTGACCAATGATTTGAACGATTTTGAAATTTTAACGTATGAATGCAACCTGAAATAATCAGAACAAACGTATATTTAGGGATTATAATCTATCTGCAGTTGTTTTTTAAAATTCCAGTTTTATATATTTTAAATTTATATTGAATTGATGAATACACATGAATACTGAATTGTGGGTAAAAATACATTAAGTATTTTTATCCGCAATTCAGGAACATTAAAATTATTGCATTAAAGAATAAACAATTTATTTCACATTTTTGTTTAGTTAAATATCTTGTGCGTTTGAATTTTTTTATTTTATTTATAAATAAAATAAAAATTAAATATGTAAAGAAATTTCAAAATAATCCATATATTTCTGAAACGTACGTGTAAAAACTACTAAATTTTAGAAATACTGAAATAATTTTTCAGTAATTTATGATATTTATTGCTTAGATTCTTTATCGGCAGGAGCTTCTGCTTTTTTGCCGCTGTTATATACACATATATATTTATATTAGTTCTTTATATAATTTTAAACGGTATAATCATTAAACAAGCTGTTAAGAGAAGAAAGTACGGTGTTCGGAATATTTATAGAAATATTAATCATGATCAAAAAATTAAAATTCTGTATATTTCAGAATGGTGGAAAATACATGAACATAGAATTTGTAGAAAAATAGTTAAACAAAAAACTGAACATGTCGCACAAAGTCTGGGAAAATGCCAAGCAAGTCTTCTCTTCAGGAAAACAAGATAGTAAAAGATGAACATCTGAAAATACTCACAAACAAGACACGACAACCTTCACGGAGATAAAATCCAGAGCAGCTATACCACGTCAACCGCTGTCAAGATTAAGTCAACTGGTACAAAAACATTGGCAAGAAAGTGGTAAAGTAAGAAGTACATTTTAATCTCAGGTCTTGTTGACGATTCATCGCAATATCTTTGATAATGATTTTAAACTCAGTATGCTACTAAATAGGAATAATCAAAGAACTTGGAGGAATTATTTATTTCACGCATATCTGAAGAATCAATGAATAAAGTTAACGATCTAATAACATATATGGAACGTTTTTGGATATCAGTAATCCCACCATCCTATTGTTTTCTAAATGTCTTTAAGTTCTTGTTTTCTAAATGTCTTTTTTAGTCCAAAGGAGATTTGTTCCTGAAGGTCTATTGTTTTCCTTTTGCGATTTTGCTTTGGAAACATTAAGAGCCTGAATCACTTTTCAAACTATTGATACCAAATATTGCAAACCTGTATTATATTTGAAGATATTAAGCAATGAAAAATCTGCATAATGCATGCATGTTTCTCGCATTGTGATAAAACAACGGTACCTAGAACCATCCAATTTTGAATGACGTAATCCTGCTGCGAATTTGGTTTTACTTAGCATGTCACTAGAGGCACGATCCTGCAGCACACAGAACAAACAAATAAACAAATGTCAGGCCATTCATATTCTTGTCCTTAGGGAAAAGAGATGATCGGTAGTCGTTTTCGGTAGTAGTTTTAGAGTTACCCAGGGTGCACCACGAGGAGGCCTGCTACTTTATACCTGCTTATAAATAGCTATGCCTTTTCCGGAATTCGAGCCCAAGCCCATGTGTACAGCAGTCAGTGTCGCTAACCTATGGGCTGGGCGGCCCTGCAGGAAACAATGGAAGCACATATACATTTTACGTTTGTGTTATTGAATGACAATGTTGGATATTATAGGTACTAATCAATGTTTGAAGAACGATATTCTAAAAAAACTTAGTAGTTAGTATCATTAGTATATGAAAAAGTAACTTTGAGCACCACCGAATACCAAATTTTTGAAATTCAAACCTTTCCTTTATATATTACAAAACTAGTTTACACTGTGTTTCAGAAAAGGTGTATTAAGAAGAGTCAACAACGTTAATGTTGTGCTGTGAAGTGTTTCGAACAGAAAAGTAACGGTATCAGTGGTAATATAGTAGAAAATGTAGCAATTTAAATGAGAAAATTAAGCGCCAAATATGTTGCTGTATTTGTTCTTTAATTTATTAAATGATAAATTGGCTAAGTGCAAAAGTACTGTTTCATCCTTTTCAGTATTTTCCTTCAATTAATGTAATTAATCTAATTTGATAGCAGTAAAGAGAAGTGAAAGAATACAAAATTACTTTTTTTCCCGTGAAAAAGAAGGGAAGCGTCTTTATTTCCTCTTCTCTACAATTTTTTTTAGCAGAATATAATTTACATAGAATTTTGCCATGTGATTAGAACTTCAAGGCCCCAGTCTCTTTAGTACCCCGGTGTCAATAAAAATTAATATCTTGTTAGAAAAAAAGACGGATTTATTCTCTTCTTCAAATTAATAACGAAAGGCAAAGAAAATACACTTTAAAATCTTTGACCTTTGTAGGGCATTTTCTCCCTCTTTCCGCATGCCTTCGTGGTGTAAATGGAAGCACACTCGTTGTGTGCTCGAGAAGTCCAGGTTTCGTGTCTCGGCGAAGGCATCGTACATTTTCCATGCCTCCTGCGTTTAAAAAAAAGAAAAAAAATTAATGACCTTAAAGAAAAATATTTATTCAGAAAATTAACATTAGCACAAAAAATAATTAAACAGGTCAGAATTTCTGCATAAAATGATTTCTGTTCATCGGAAAAATTCTCCTATCTTCAAAACGTTTGTGGAAATTTGTAGGAATACTGTTTGAAATTAAAAAAAGGTATAAAGCAGTCATCTTCGAAATAGGTTCCGTCAGAAAGTATCCTCGAAAAAGCTCCAGTCCTCCTTCGGAAAGCTCCAGTCCTTTTGTCATTCCTAGAATTGACAGAAGGGCCATCATAGTCCAGTCATTCTTCCTTCTATATTCCATAGTCTAGTCTTTCGTTCTCGACATTTTAAATTGTCTGAAAATGTTGACTACCAGAAAACCGTCTTGATCAAAAGGAACGGCAAGATCAGAAAGTAAGAAATGCGGCAAATAAGGTGTTCTGGAATGACGGCAATCTTCATGATCAATGAAAACCAGGCTTCTTTGTTCAGACGCCTTTTGAGATTATTTGACTTCGTTTGAACTGCAACACGAACTAAACTATGCCAAAGAATTAATTTAAAGAGTCAAACAACAAAAATCAGCGTTATATTTGCAAATTTTCACAGGACTAGTTTCGATGGTTTCACCGAACCATCAACCTCAGCTGCCAAAGTGAAAATGATTCCATTTGCAAATTTGCGAATATAATGCTGATTTTTGTTGTTTGACTTTCTAAATTGATATTTGTTCGGCGTGTTATTTTACCTTATTTATGCCAAAACTCTTAATATATTTCTTTTACAGAGACTAGATCAACAACTACTTACAGCTTTCTAAATTCAAATATTGAGTTTTGCAATTGCATGCTAGTTCGAAAGGAAAATGAGGGAAATCCAGTGTCAGGGTTTTCATTGAATAACACGTTTCACAGAGTGGATATATTATACAAATTATGAAATGAACCTGTTCCTTGGCCTCTACAGAGCCGTGTCTTTATTTTACTGGATTTCTTCTTTTAAAATAACGTGGCTGTGAAATTGTTATCAAATGGTTCAAAGTGCTATCCATGTGAAGGCAAGAATAACTTAAAGATTGAACTCCAATATTCTCATTTGCGTGCAAATGAACAAAAAATTTCATTTTAAAATACACTATGATAATGCATGTGTAATAACGTTGCAACGCTTTTCAGAATCTACAAGTACATTAACTAACTGATTATAATTAAAATATTTCAAAGTAAGATGAATAATTTTTATTTTCAAATAAGTTAACAATAAATATAGCCATCACGTATTTGACAACCTTTATAATGCATTTAAATTGAATAATCAAATGTAGTTTTTAACAAATATTCCTTTTCGCATTAGTATTTCTGCTACTACAGTATTTTATAAATATGCGAATGTCCTATTATTTGATTAACATATTTGTTTTAATGTGGGAAATATTTGTTACAGTTTAATAAGAAATGTTTTTATAATTTATTACTTTAGTTATTATGCAGCATAAAATTTATTTTCAGATTGAAAATTCTGACATATTTGAAAGCGCCAGGAAATAAATGAACAAGTTAACCAAGTTCGAAATATTAAACTCTCAGCCAAATTAAATACCCCAAGATTATTTCGAACTATTTCATTCTTAAAATTAAGGAATAGGGGAAAATATTAATTACTCTGTTACTCTATATACGGTAATATAACTTGCAGTTTATATTTTATATAAATTTCAGTTCAAGTTTGAATAGGTTTAACATCACTGATGCAAAATTACATAACTTAATCTTTTAGCTAAATTTATTGAACAGAAACTGATCATGCCAACCTTCTTCTCATAATACATGAAGGTAAAATAAAATGAATAAAATAAAATGCAGGAGAAAATGTGAAGGAGCTGAGTGCAAGTAACATCAAATTTCTCTGACTTACACAAGTAAATTCCCATTACATGGATTTTAGGTGTCTGGAGTTTTAATTTCCTGGTCGATTATTATTCTTAAATTAAGTAAAATTAAAGTTTGCTTAATTTATTTGTTTTATGCTTTTGGTGATTTAAATAATATAAAAAGACAAAATTGTATCTATTTTAAAAAGTTAATTCGTTGATTTACCTGAATTTACAGGACATTTAAATTGGTCTATATAATGCTGTAGCTATCTGTATCTATTTAAAAATGTTAATTTATTGATTTACCTGAATTTATATTACATTTAATTCGGTCTATACAATGTTCTATAAAAGGGTAGTCTATAAATATCAACTGAAAAGCAATTACTTTATATATATTTAGTGGCTGAAAATAAATTTCCAGTACAAAACAGAGGATATTTTTTGACATTTTTTTGCGTTAAAATTTCAAATTTATTATAAATTGTTAGGGTAGAAATTTAATAGTTTGGTTTGGTTTATATGATTACACCAAAGCCTCGACGGCTATCTGCTTAAAGGGAGGGATGCCTTCGTGGAGGACCTTTTAAGAGAAACTGGTTCGTATACACGTTGGAAAAACCACGAAAATGCCCATGCAGCCAGCCTGTTCGGTTGATTCGAACTTCAGGCCGAACTAGTGTTCAGTGACTTTACCGGTTGGCCGCTGTTGGGCCAAAAGTTTAATAATATGCATTACATTATTAATTTTTCTATATCGTATAAAAATAGCTTTACTTGTAATTTATTTCGTCATAATATTAGATGCTATTTTGAATATAACTTGGGGTAATATATATTTTTTTTTAATTTTAAGGCTTAAAATGTAATAAAATAGAAAATGGCTATGTATTTCGTTTTCGCAAATAATAAATAATCTATGTATTTATTGTAGCAAAAACTACAACGTAATTATGAATTTGTATTTAAATTTTTACTTTTTACAGAAATAAAAATTAGTTTAAATGTTCTGTTTATTTTATTACTTAAAACCAGTTTCAATGCTTTGTTCATTTTGTTATTTACAATTAGTTCCAATGCTCTATTTTATATTTTAGTTGAAATAGAAATAGGTTGTGCATTTAAGCGTTTGCAAATGATTTTATTGTTTAATTTTATCCAAAACCTTGCATTTTATAAGCAATTAATACACATTATATATAGGTATATTCAACAATAAGTACGCATTTGGCCTTCTTGGAGAAATATAACTGAAGTATTCAGATTTTTCGAGGGTTCGGAAAGATTGTTCATCCTGTTAATTCGGATATTTGGTGTGCTGCTCTATCGTAATCAGCGAAATAGAAAATATTAACAAACAAACAATTAATTACAAAATTAACACTAAATTACAAATTGTTCTTTAATTAAAACAAACAACAATAAATTACAAATTTTCGATGGTATGGTAAAGACGAATCAGCTTTATAATAGTCAAGCTTTATAATAGACGAAGTTACTTTACGAAAGAAATTACCGTTATTAAAAGTTAAATTATTTTTATTATTTTATTACAGTACGTCAGTAAAAAATGAAATTATTTTAAAATGCTTTGCAAAAGTATACAGTTTTGAAAAGAAAACATTTTCTTATTAATTAAACAACAGTTATCGGGAATTTAAAAAAAAAACGATATATTTTGTTTTATAATTTGACTTTATTAATTATTATAACAAATAGTAGTTTATATGGGAAAAGAGTAAGGCGGGAAAATTATTAGAAAAGTAAGTGAAATCAGGTTTACGGTAAAATCCCGAGTTAGAAAGTTATCATGTGTTACGATACTTTCTGTTACCGAGCAAGAAGAAATGTTATCTTTAGAACCAGGAGAGAGGAATAATTATTTATATGCGACCCCCAGTGGCAGATGGCAAAACTCAGTAGTAAAAACAGCAATTAAAACATTTGAAGAGATGGCTCTTTCGGCGTAAAATGTGCGCCGCGTAACTTTTTGATCTTTGAAGCCCAATTTTGTGGGGAGGGTTCGCATCCTGTGATTTCTGCACTTCTCTTCCTCTGGTTTAATTGCTGGGTGTCCTATCTTTTCTACGCTTTGGCTCCGCTTACCGCTAACCTGTGATTAAACACGTCGCTTGTATGAAGAAAGCCGTTAGCTGTAGTCCTATATTGGCGAAATTATTGCCCTTTTGGTGATTATCTACGATCCCCGGAAGTAACTAAATCTTCGCTAGTGTATATTTTGGGGAAAAAAATCAGGTAAATTGTATAGATAATGTTGAATAAAATAAAACTTTATCAAGAAAGATGTGGGTATTTATTTCATAATGCACCTAAAGAACACTTGAGACAAATTTTCAGAACTGCATCATTGTTTGTGAAATTTACGACTGTGCAAGAAATTGTATGTAATCCGTATTTTAATATAACTACTCATTTTTTATATTTTAGCTTTCGAAATGTGTTTCACGTCTTCTTCTGTATATCGGGATGCACGCTGTCTCCTTTTTAACAAATTATTTCTACCCTTTTCATAGCTAGAATCACATTTTCCGCTTTATTTGCGCTTTCGATTTAATTAGTTGTTTAATTAATTACAGTGTAACGTCATTAGGTTTTTTGAAGCAAGAGATATGAAAAATGGACAATGCTCTCGCTGAGACTCGAACCTGGATCTCTCGAATACGCTCCGATTGTACTACCGTTAAAGCACGAAGACAAAAAATGGAACGGAAAAATACTTTATAACAGCAAAATTCGCGAGGGCTATTGTCTAAGGAGAGGAATGCCTTCATGCAACCTTTCATTAATAGAACCTGGCTCGTATTTACATTATTAGTGAATTTCTGTTAGTAATCTATTAGTTGAAATGAACTGCTAGTGCTCAGCGATCTTATCCACTGGGCTACAGATGAATTTTGGACTAAATTATCATCCTTCTACTAATAAATATAAATGCAGGCTTTTGATTATTACACTGTCACAGAAGTGCCCGACTTCTGCGGTGCATACGAAATCGAGTTAAAAATGTTATGATGTCATCGGGAGTTCAATGTTTTCGTTTCCAATGCCTGACAACAGAAAATTATTAACTGAAACTGAACTATTCACGTATTCGAAGAAAAGCTTTTAGTCGATATTTTTTTCCCAATCGCAAGTTTATTTATATAAAAAAGTGTCTTATATTTAGTTTTTAAAAGAATAATAAATTCTTTAACAAATCTCTTGAATAAGTTAAAAATTCAGATGAAATAAAAACTTCATTCTGGTGACTTTTTTTTCTTTTTCTTTCTTTCTTTTTTTCGAAAGTGCAAATTAATTTATGTAGTGGATAGGAAAAAGTGTTTTGAAGTGCAGAGTCACGAAGACGAAGATAACCTGAGTCTAAAAGGTCGTTACATTCGCCATTTCCTTCCCAGTACGGCACAGATAGGTAATTATCTAAATTAAACGAATAAAGGGAAATCTGGTATTTAAGTCTTAAATCTTAACCTTCGAGGAGAGAATAGCCTTATCTCACCCATTAACTGTTAAGCGTGAGAAGGATGGAATTCACGATTTTTCTTTACATCTGACATATTTGCACCATTATGTTTAAGGTTTTCAGTTTCCTTCATTTACTTTGATTGACTAAAATCACTTTGCTTTATAAAAGTTTGCTTAAAAATTGTGTTATTCACAGATGAAATGATTTGTGGCTGAAAGTTTGATACGCTATTCTTTGCTTAAAACCATTACGTTTATGGATTTGACCATAGTTCCGGACAAAAATAGTAAATTTTGAAAAGAGGATATTGACTCGGTATCTAATTTTTTCGAAAGTAAAAATAACTGAAAGAATCATATCCTCATTAGTTATAATAACCACAACACTTTGTCTGACATACGTACATACAAATATATTTTATATAACGTACAATTAGATCTAGAAAGTCATTTTGTTGGAAAGCTTGCAAGGTAGCTGTCTACCTTATCCTTAAACGCAGATTCAAATCTCGGAGAATCCTTCGTTGTATTCGGTCTTTGCAGCATAGGCTTCTAAAATACCGTCGAGAGGTTTATGGCAGCAAAAGAACGGTGTTAAATTATCGAAGAAGAGTAGAAAACGATAAAAACTGGAACGAACCTGTAAACGGTTATTTATAAGAGCCACAAAGCCTTGGCAAAACAGACCAATTTGGACAAAGACTTGGCAAACAACCTTGGCAACCAATATCTTTTAGCTACTACAAAATTCGTAGACCTAATCTGGTTGAGTTTAAAATCAGAAGGCTTAGTAACAACATCAGGTACAGAAATCAACCAATCAGAATGTTTATTAGAATTTAACTCAAAATATTTCATTGAAATCATGTAAATTAAGTCAACATAGTTCCTTGTGCTGACTTTGTTAGTTGACTTAACAGAAATTAAGCCAACATATTTGTATTATATGTAAAGAATACTAAATATTATCAGGTCAGACACATAAGACATTCTTCATTCTTATATTGTTATGGCTAAGTTTATAAGGTATTTTCTCCCTCCTTTCTGCATGCCTTCGTGGTGTAACACGGTAGCACACTCGACGCCTATTCGAGAGGCCCAGATTCGAGTCCCAGCGTGGGCATTGCACATTTTCCTCTCTCCCGCTTCAAAATAACCTAATGGTTCTACAAAGTCATTGATTCAGTAAATCGAAGGATCAAAGTACAAGTTTAGACTTGGGAATCATTATTTTTTAAACGATTTCTCGTTTTAGACTTCCCTTGGCTTCATACCTGATACCCAAATTAAAATGGTACGCAATAATTCGTCGCTAGACTTGTATTGGTCTACTGCGGGTTCTCCATCCCACACCCTAGTCGCCATCAAATAGAGGAAAATTAAAGGAAAGTCTTACGTACTATAGTGCTCTTGTATACTCATGAAGTGTAATGGCCAATAAGCACTTCAAGTTTGTAAGTTGAAGATCTGTTGTTCCCATACGGTGGCGAATGAATTATGAATGGCTGCATGGGAGTTTTTATGCTTTTCTTCATGTGCAACGTGAATACTGGCCAGATTTCCTTAACCAGCTTTCCATAAAGGAATCCCTCCTCTATGCAGAGTGCCTTGCCGTTCTATGTGATAACCCAAATAATCCTGATACTAATCCGACCTAGAGAAAGATACGATCAGTATTTCAAAGATTCTTCACGTCTGTCTCCTCTTGCATTCACGAGCCCACCAGCGGCCGAGCGGTAAAGATGCTAAACACTGGTAGTTCGGTCTGAGGTTCGAATCCCGCGAACGGGCTGGCTGCATGGGCGTTTTCGTGGTTTTCCCCATGTGTAAAGTGTATACGAGCCAGTTTCCCTTAGAAAGTCCTCCACGAAGGCATCCCTCCCTTTAGGCAGATAGCCCTCGTGTGCTTTGCCATAACTGAATAACCTAACCCTCTTGCATTCACAGTTACACGAGAAACAAGTGCAAGATCGCAGGCTTAGTCATTGCAAGAACGCGCGGAAGATACGCGTCATATCGATTGATACGATGCATTTAAAAACTATGTATATGGAAACAGCTAGCTATCTTGAAACATTAGCAGACGATGTAACATTTAATGCTATATATTTTACTTAACTTTGAGCTGAAGCCTACTTTAGTGCTATATGGGTCAAATGGCATATTTCAGTTGCAAAATTCAACATATACGTCCTTTTGTCCATCTAAACGTTTCGTATAGATTTCCTAGTTTATGCTATATATTATCGCTAATAGTGTTGTAAAAAAGAAACTCGCCGCTTATTCTATAAAGTAACAGAGGAAAATCTGTTCAAATGCAGATCCAACTGCATTTCATAACGATTCTAATAATTATATTTTATACATTTTTTATATTTTAACATCGATGTTTAGAGTGCGTAGATAATTTGAAAAAGGGTAACTAATAAAAATGAATTCAAAATAATGGCAGTAAAACAAAGGGAAAAAGGTGAAGCATTTTTAAGAGTTCTAGAATGGCGAAAGAAATATCAGTTATAGCAAACTTTCAGATACACTCACTTTCAGATACTCATACTATAGCAAACTCTCATACAACTCAACGTATTCTAAAATTAACGTAAACAAAAGTATTATTAAGAAAAAAATAAGTAAAAGAGCGAAAGGAAGTAAAATAGAACTCATTAAAAAATTACGGTTTCCGATTATTGTTTTCTTACGTGGAAGCACTCGTTTTAGAACGGTGAATGTCAGTTATGATATTTATTTATTTTTTAAAAGATACTGGCCATTCTCAAAATGCTTGTCTACGGCAGGGGGTCATAATGAGAGATTTTACTGTATTCTGTAGACTGGTTAAAGAAAAAGAAAATCATTCGCAAAGATAATTCGGATTTTAAATAAAATGAGGTACTTTATCTTTCATTAACATAGAATAAAGTGTCGGTGAACTTCAGATTACTTGCCATAAATCAGTTCAAAAATTTAACCAATATGCTTAAAGTCCTTCCGGTACAAAAGGTTTTTTAATGGCCAGACGCTTTGTTTAATATACATTAGCTTTTCGCCACTACAAGGGCCGGAAGTGGTGGCCATTTCATTATGGAAGCACCTAATAGGTGGCTACCGTTGCCTTCTATGAAGGGACGGCTATGCCTTCTGAAGGATTAGAAACCCGGAGTCCATCGCTATTGGTCACTTATCACATTACCGGCTGGGCGGCAGCACAAACTTTGGCATAAAGATTCTCTTACACTCAAAGCTGTTTGTGTGACGCTATATGCAAATGAAACTCAAGAAGGTGTCACATATGTCTATTGCGTTGAGCAAAAATTCTGCAGTACTTCATACAAGCATGTATTTGTTCATCTAACCGCGGCGTAAAAGTTAATTTAAATATCCAACATCATTAAGTAATATACCACTTTTAAAGATGTTTAAAGTATCTTTAACTTTAAACACTTTTAAAGCCGAAAGAGTAATTTTTCTTTCAAATACATCAATATACTGAGCTGCATTCAATTTTTTCATCTACGATGTGAAGTCAACCCAGTCCATGTGTCCAATGCCATATCATAACTACTCTAGGATGCTTTAGAACACTGTGGCTTAAGTTTTTCATAATGATGTTAGTGTAAGAATGTGGCCTTTTTTACTCATCGTCAAAGAAAAGTGTTGTTTCATCTTTCGAGATAACTTTCGACTGTTGATCCACAATCTATCCTGCATGATCACGTGTTTATTCTTTGTAATCGCTTAAACCTTTGTTTTCATTAATTAAAAGTTTCTCCAAAGTTATGAACTGAACTCTTAAGCTATTTTCTTAAGTCTCCGATTTACAGACCACTTGGATACATTACAATCGAAAAACTCATGTGCCTCACGTTTTCACGTCAGTGTAAATGATCTGCTGAAGACAAACGAACGAGACTGGCCCAGCGGCAGAGCGGTAAAAGCCACTGCACACTGGTAGTTCGGCATTTTTCTCTTTACGTGTAGAGAAAAATAGCGGATCAAATAATAAATAACAAAAAAGAAAGAAACAAGAGGCCGATCATTTCGTAATCTACTTTTTCATAGTTATCCTTTTGCTTGTGTGCCGATCTTCCAAATTTCTAGTTAAATTAGGTTATTAATGCATTTACTAAGTGTTTAATGATGATAACCAGATTTCATAACAATCTGATGGCAAGATAATCTTTTATTAGGAGTATCATTAGCTGTCGAGGAGTAAAATTGCTGAACACTGCCAGTTCGATCCAGGTACAGATCCTTGCAACGACCTAGCTGCATTAAAGGTTTTGCACTTTTGCCCATACGTAAGGCATATGCAAGCAAGTTTCCCTTGGAAATTCCTCCAAGAATGCATTCCTTGAGGTAGATAATCATCAAGTGCTATGTCCTATTATTTAAGTAACCTAATCTTTCATTATGCAGTACAATAATTTTAGTTTGATCAGTTTCTTTGTTTGCGTTTGTTAAATAAATTTAAAACCTGTTTTTTTTTAAGTAAAAGAAATTCGAAATTGAAACAAATGTTCTCAATGTAATGTTAAAAAATTTTAAAGTAAAAAATAATCATTCTGTTACAGGCATAATTTGAATTTCAGAAAGAGCTATAGAGAAGTTTTAACTTTTTATTTTTTAATTGCGGTTTTTATAAGCCATTCGTTCTTTCATAACTTTTGAAATAATACTGCTATTTTAAAATAATAAAAGTTTTTGAATTCCGTATAAAATTATCTTTTAAATGATCTATAATTTGTTACATTTGAAGAGAAAATTGGTATGAAAAACTGCTTTGAATGGGATGTGGTAAATTGTAAATGGAAGTTAATTTTGAAAATATGGTTATATGCTCAAAAAGTATAATTTCAAGAGATTTTGCAAGAGATGTTTCTACCAAATTATTTAATTTACCGCATAGCGCAGATTTCAGAATGGCCATTGAAAAGAAAAGTAAGGACCAGCGAATTTTGAACCAAAATTTTTAAGTTTAATGTGCTTGTTAGAACCTTTCGCAATTAATTAATTATTATACAATTAATTATGAAAACTTCTAGCTATTTTGTTTTTATGATTTAAATCTGTGTTAGTTGCTTAATAATATAAGTTATTTAATCTATAGAAGTTCTGCCATTGTTCAGTCGCGAAACTAAACTATTTATTACTTTGGAATCAGTTCGAAAAAAATCATTGCGAATTCAATTTTGGGCACTTTATTTCTAACCTCACATTCTTTTAGTTGTTAATTCTCTCGTCTGTATAGTAAGGATGGATTAATTCTCTGACCGAGAATCTGATATTACATTTGCTAATGTCTTTTGCGCTTAGAAATTTCTATCATAAATGGAGGAAACTAAAATGACTTTTGATTTCAAATAAAAAAAGATATATATAAATAGCATAAAAGCTGTTCAAACAAACCTTTTTGGTACGATCCCTAAGCTATATAAAAAACAATCTGCCATGTTCAATAAACTGACAAACGTTTTACAAACTCTAACTGAAACAGCGATCATCCCAGTCAAATGTGATTGGCAGACAAATTACTCCTCGATCAAATCATGATATTGCCCAATACTTGGCGATCAATGAAAGAATTCGCCAAGCAAGGTTTATGTCATCTCGCCAATGGTGAACTTACGAAAACAGACGGGTTCATCTGCATATCTTGTCCTCATTTTTAGTCGCTGGGGTTCTTCTGGGGGATCTGACAAAATGCCAAAAAGGAAAAAGTTCCCAAGTACCAAAGGCCAACTTTCGAGGGCCAATA
>KK116233.1:939758-954819 GCA_000611955.2 Stegodyphus mimosarum | reverse complement strand
CAGTGTTTGGCCAATTATAAGAAATGGTGGTTGTCAGGGGCCCTCCGCAAGAGGCTGTCACTCGTGTTTACAAAAGCTGTCAATCGACTTCGATAAAAAATAAAATGGAGCTAGGCATCGTGAAACTTCGTAATGGGCCTCTCTACTGAATAAAATTACACGACCGCAGTAATTATCGAGGAATGGCGCATGCTTCCTCGATCTGGCCGTCCAGGTCAGGACGTGACGCTCACACACGTGGACAGAACGTGAGTTTCACGGTTTCCCCATATTTCAAAGTGAAGATGAGGAAGCTTTTTTATCCTCAGGGTATCACGAATGGAAATTTGTGTGCATGCTATTGTTGCACACTACATACAAATTATAAATTGCATAAATTATGTGAATGTTTTCTAAGGTATTTAACGCAATTATTTACCACCAGAAATTATTCAAATTTCACGCTGAGAAAATTTGAAATGCACACGATTTTAAGAACAAGAGATTTTATATATTTGTAAAGTATTTCAAATAACATTACATTTGCAAGTAGTTATAAGTGAGGGTCAAACGCTGATATGTATTTTTATTTAATTTGCAATACTAATTTTGCGTTTGCTATGATACAATACTACATTCAGAATGGATGCTGCTGACACAGGTATTGAGAGTCTGAAAGAATATTATGTTATCACTTTTAAAAATCGTGAGATTGTGTGTTACAGTTATTGTGCAGTCGAAGAGGTAATGGTTGTGATCTCCAACTTCCCAGCATTGGCACTGATCATTTTCTCTAAAACCGAAGCCGTGAAGGTAGCTAGCATATGAGGCATGGCCTGTTAGATATTGAGTAAAATTTTATATGCCACTTACTATAGAATACTGTTACGGATTTTGTATTAATTTAGCTATTTTCAGTAGAATTGTAACTAAAATTGTTTTATATCCCCGTGCAATGCAGCAAGAGACTTATTTCAAGAGAAAGCTACGCCGAAAACTTAAAAATACAGGAGTACGCGCGTTTAATAAATAGATATCTAGTAATTGCTTTTGCTTTCAGGAAAAATCTAGAAAATACCAGAATGTGTTCGTGCTTGATTAAAAAGCTTATAAAAGCCGGATTAAAACATCTCAGCTCAGTTGTTTTAAGCGAACTGTTGTTGTTTACTTAGTGCTGTTATTAATTGTAGCGAATTCGCGGTGAGATCGAATTAGCTTTCTCTGTATTTTGAATTGAGTTCTATTCAACGTTTTAGTAGTGTATAACTACTGTGGGATATTGTGATACTGCACGAATATCTCTGAAGAAATCTCAGCAGTTTGTTTTATTTCTTGGTATAAGAATAAATTTTATTAACTTTTTATCGACTTGTGCATTCAATCCACTATGAACCTGTACGTACGCAACAATACCATCGGAAAGAAGCTGCACAGCTTTCGGCCTGTTGTTGCTGTGCCCCACCGTCCTTTAGACTTAGTGGTTAGTGGTTCTGATTGCTCTATCGTTGGGATAGAGTTCGAATTTCTGAGGAGATGTAGATGTTTTTAAATGTATAGTGTATGTGCGGCATGATGGCCTTCAAAATACACGGAGAGTCAAAAGTCCATTAGGAGGTTTAGTGGTAGGGAAGAGAGGTGGGAGACCTCCGGACGTCCCCCAGGGGGTTCTCCAACAAAACTGGGCAAAACGCTTAAGAGCTAATGCGACGGGACTATACATGTGAGACAAATGATGAATTTCCAGCGTCACTTATACATATACCATTTGCTGTGTTCCAGGTGCGCTGCCATCGACGAGTATTAATTGTTTTCTAATTGTCTCAGTTGTGAGACTGTTCCTATAACCGAGATTACTATAATCCTCGCACATGGATTATAGGAATGTTTGGCGTTGGTGCTACACGTTTTGCTGCAAGATCTGCGTTGTCGTTTCCTTGTATTCTTGTATGGGTGCGAACCCAGTGCAGTCTTGATCTCTTGGCAATTAGTATTTCATTTAAGTTCCAGACCCAGTTATACAAGATTGCATTTTCATGTATCTCATAATTCGCTCTTCCATTTCCTTGTTCACTCTTGGATCCTTCGGTGTATAGTAGAGCTGTGATAGTAGGTGGGTTAGATTCAGCTGCTGCGCCAAATTCCAGAACACGGCAAGGTGACAATGCCATCATTTTTTATAATTTGATTGTATGAAGTTTTTGTTTCATACTGTTGTATATGTTTCCAATCTGAGCAAATAGGTTCTCGCTATGGCCCAAGGTGTAGAGGTGACAGACCTGCCAGTACCTTGAATGCAATACTTGTTGAGGTACAGTATCCGCGGCAAATGCTTAGTAAAATTGATCGCTGAAGACTGACCGACTGAAGATTGTTCTCGATGGTTTCCGTGATCCTTAAGTCCCACGTGAAGTTAACATACAAAGCGATTTACTCTGCGACTATCGTGTACCAAACTCTGAGCAATTATGAGGAGATCTCACGCTTGAGCGTTGTCGCCAGCAGAAGTGAATGGGAAAGGAGCTGAAAGAAGAAGGGGATGTGAAAGGAACTCTTAATTTTCGCCAAAATTAGGAGATTTGTCATTGGCCAATGGTTCCTTTTGTACATGCATAGCTTGGAATACTTTATTAAAAATTTTATTTGAAGCTGTGAAAAAGAGAACAAAATATCTGCTCTTCTAAACTATTTGTTTTACTAAGCCCATACGAAGTTTGGCAACATATATGTTTCAGAGAAAGAGAACTCAGTATGGCAAATCAGATAAACAAGGATCGCTTTAATGTGCTCTTGTTGACAAGAGGCTTCTCGATATTCAGCATCAACTGTCTTTTGCGATTACACGTGTTGGTTTTCGTTGTTTTCCCCATATGTAACGAGAATACGAGACAGGTTACCTCAGTAATATTCAACATAATTTGTTCTCGCAGACAATGATAGACTTTTCTGTTATGAGTTTAAGAGTTGTAAGGTTAATCCTAATTCTATAACAGTTATTTTATGCATCTTTCCTATTCCTTCTAGCTTCAGCTTACAATTTCCTACCAGAATGTATTTTCTGAAACGCGGTTAATGCAAATTAGTAGGAGTAGTATTTGAGTCGATGTTTCACTGATTTCGTAATTTCGTGATGTTTCCCGAGTTTCTGACTAGTGCGCGTTTGTCTTTGGCTACGTTTCTCTCTAAGCTATTGCTACGCTCGGCCGTACTTTAGGCCCTTGATTGGCTTCGCCAACTTAATTAAGATTTAGGGGCCAACTACTCAGAATCTTGATAACTTCGGCTATATCTTTCAGCTAGCTTTAGTTAAGCTTAGTTAAGTTTAATTTTATATTAATTTGAGTTCAAGCCCAAGTGGAGGCTTTGCTGTACGCTCCGAGTTAGGAGTTGATTGTGTCATATTAGTTAGGCATTGATTTGCTCGGTCCCTAGCGTAGAACAAAAATAAATGAAAATAGATATATGTTAACCATTGCGGATCATTTCTCAAAATGGGTAGAAATGATTCTTCTTAAACGAGCTTCAGCAAAAATAGCAGCAGATTCGTTTATAAACAAATATATTTTAAAATACGGGGCCCCAGTAAAATTAATATGAGATAATGGTAGGCAATTTGTATGTAATTTATTTGAAAACCTTTGCACAGGCCTTGGCATACGCCATCTGAAGATGGTACCTTACAGACCGCAATCGAATATTGCAGAATGTGTAAATAAAAATAAAGCTAAAATTATTCGGGGATATGTTAAGAATTATTATGACTGTTGGGAGAGCTGTATCAATGAGTTAGGTTTTGCCTTGAGAAGAGCAAAACATGATACCACACAGAAAACCCCCGCAGATTTGTTTTAGGTAGAAAAAGTTTAACGCCACTGGACAAGTTATTTTACGTTCAGCAAAGGCTAGAAGAATTTGAGTTGAAGGATATCCAGAAAATTATTAATGAGGCCATCAAAAATTCTGATGCGGCAAGGCAGAAACAAAAATTATATTAAGATAGAAATAGACGAGATGTGGATTATACGGTCGGTCAAAAAGTGTTAAAAATCTGCACCCGCAAGCAGGGGAGCTAAATTCGAACCCAGGTTTGATGAGCCGTTCATTATTGAAAGAATAAAATATTCCACGTTTTATTTAAAGGCAGAAAATGGCCAGCAAATAATTGCTAACATAGGCCAAGCCAAACCCTATTATAGTCGTACTGACTTCCAAGTTCTAAAAGATTTATTGCAGGGAGTGCGCCAAGAACCTCGATGTCTCCGTCGCCGAGCAGAAATCTAACAGCAACCAAAAGGAAACAAGCTGAGAGTACCTAAGAAATTCCCGCGAAGCGAACGCAGCAGCAGCCACAAGGTCCAGGCTCAGCGAAAAAGAAGAAAAAGAAAAAGAGAAAAGTTCCCCTACAGCAGAAGCAAGTCAGATGGGGAACCGGAAAAAGTCCATGGAAAGCGTTCCAGGAAAATGACTAACTCTAAATGACAACCTAACCACTTCAAAATAATCCACAGCAACTTCGTAGCGAAGAATTGCCGAAGGAAAAAGGACAGCCGACGTGGTAGCGGTACCGTTCAAGCAAGCCAGCCCAAGCGGAGGTTTAAAGGTCCCCAGCAACGAAGTGGATCCCAGGAGCTAAAAAGAAGACCGGAATTCCAGAATCCTGAACTGATTAGGAAATCAGCGCGTTTCGCCGACAGAGCGAAGATAAGAAAGAAAATTCCGATGGAGGATACTAGCCATCCAAGGAGAAGGCAGAAACTCAAGTACTACAATATCCAACTTTCGAGCAGTTTTGTCACCTCAAAATGGAGCAGTATAAAAACAAAGAGATAAGTGAAAACTTTCTTTGGTTGCTTATTTTGCATTAAAATTTCAAATTGTGCTATATCCCTTAAAGTTGCTAAATGCTGTTTAAAGCAAGAAGTAGAATTCGCAAGTTTACGAGAATTTAGTTTGTAATTTTCTTTTAAGCAGAAAGATTTTTGAATTCGCAAGCTGGCGAGAAATAATTTTGTAAATACCTTTTTGAGAATTCTCAAATTGCGAGAAACTAATTTGTGAATTTTTTTAGTTGAAAAACTTCAATTGAAAATGTGTTAACTTAAAGTAAGATTGTAGCAAAAGTTCGCAAATTTTGTACAGAAACTGTAACTAATGATGTAAAGTGAATTTTAAAATATTGCATGTTAAAATATTGAATTGAAAGTTGAAATGTTAATGTCTGTTGTAAAAGTACTGTAGAATTAAACTAATACAAATGTAAGTTTTGGTCAAAGTATGACTGCAAAATACTTTGTATAATAGATGAATTGAACGAAAGTATAGACTGAGTGTGCTTAAAGTTAAGCTCTCCAGGCTTTACTTAACAATTTAAATCAAGTTCTATTTTTAAACCACTAGATGTAGTTTGTGTTTAAGGAGTCTTTTGAGCTCTCGAAAGTCAAGCTCTAACAAATCATAGTTTGTTGTGTAGATGGTAGAATAGATTCGCGGAAACACGACATTAACACGCTCAATTCACTCAGAACAATTTCTGGAGAGCGTGGGAGGAAGGAGATTTAAATTTTGTGTGAATGAAAGCTGTTTGAGGGCTAAAATAATTTCAATACAGGTATAGTGGTAAGAAAATATAAATTGTATATGAAAGAATACCACTAACATTCTTTCCTTCCAGATTAATTGGAAGCCCAAGACTGAATAGGTTGTTCCAGAAAGAAGCAGATGTTCGTTTCCACTCAAATTGTAAAAATTGTGAATGTATTTTTCTTAGTTTTAATCTAGCTTTAAGAAAGTTTTATAAAGTTAGCCCTAAACAGGAAAAAATTTAATGATGAATTTCATTCAAGAGAGCACAGTTGCTGCAAGTTTAAACTTTGATGTAAAAGAGTTTTTGTAGAACTGACACTCTTAAACAATGTCGTTTTGAGACCTTATTCTTCGAATAGTTAAATTCTGATGGGGAAAGATATATGGTTTATCCTAATTTTATAACAGTAATTTTATGCATCTTTTCTATCCCTTCTAGCTTGAGCTTACAATTTTCTACCAGAATGTATTTTCAAAAACGCGGTTAATGCAAATGAGTAAGAGTAGTATTTCAGTCGATGTTTCACTGACTTCGTGAGACAGCCCGAGTTCTTGACTAGCGCGCGTTTGCCTTTGGCTACGTCTCTCTCTAAGCTATTGCTACGCTCGGCCATACTTTAAATCCTTGATTGGCTTCTCCGACTTAATTAAGATTTAGGGGCCAGCTACTTAGAATCTTGATAACTTCGGCTATATCTTTCAGATAGCTTTAGTTAAGCTTAGTTAAGTGTAATTTTATATTAATTTTAGTTCAAGCCCAAGCGGAGGCTTTGCTGTACGCTACGAGTTAGAAGCTGATTGTGTCATATTTATTTTGAGAAATAAAGGGTAGTTAACCCTTCTTGAGTCTTATATCTCTGTTGACACACTTAAGGGATTATTCGCTTAGCAGTGTTAGGGGTTTTCATTTTTGAACTGTGAAATAAGAATGTGAAACCCCACAGAGTCTTTTCGATAATCAACACTCTATTGCTGTCTTTTGCGATTACACATGATGGTTTTCATTGTTTTCTCCATGTGTAAAGTGAATATGAACCAGTTTATCTCACAAATATTCAATTTAATGTGCTGTTGCTGACAATGACAGAATTTTATATTATGAATTTAAGATTCTTGTCGATGAACAGCACTGTACTGCTGTCTTTTGCGATTGCACCTCTTGGTTTTTGTTGTTTTTTCCACATGTGTAACGTGAATACGAGCCAGGTTACCTCAGATATATTCAGTTTAATGTGCCTCTGCTGACAATGATAGAACTTTCTGTAATGAGTTTAAGAGTCCGAGCTTGATTAGAAGCTGAAATTGCACTGTTACATTCATCACAAAATTTTATCATCTGATGGCCGAGGGGCTAAATGCAAACAGTTTGCATTTCACAATGGTAAGACAGCACTAAACGTAAACCTCTAGTAACTATAGAAATGACTCTTTCTGATAGTAAATATTTTATTGCGGTTTTTTGCGGTTACCCATGTATAGAGCAAAATGTGAAATAAAAAGATTATTTTAACAATTTAGGTTATTTGAATATTTTGAGCGAAAATAGTTTGTGGGTATCGTGTTAATAACTTTAAATAAAACTCACATTTTCCTAGAAAACGTAATTTTTTAATTATAATTTATAATGGTACTGTTTTTAAAGGTTTAAAAACTCTAATAATCATCTAAAAAGAATTTTTACCCTCAATAAATAATTTAATTTAAGTCGCATAGAAATTAAAAATCAAATATGCCAAAACTGACCTATTTATTTGGAATTTAATGCGATTATTACAATACGCTACAGGTACAGAAGGGCGATTAAAGTAAGGTTTTGTAAAATATTACTGCTATTAATACGGTTTATGATTTAAAAAGTTTACACCAATAACTATAAATGTTATCAACAAAAGTTGCACAGAAAGAAAACATATTTTGCCATAAAATAATGCTAAAGGGTTTTAATTATGCTTAATCTAAAACATATGGTACAAAGTATCAATTATTAATTTATTTCACCTCAAAAGTTTTGTTGAAGTTAAAAAGTTTCAAAATAAAAAGTTAACTATGTGTATATTGTAATTTGAACGTCTACATATAATTGTACATTACACAATTAACTCCCAAAGGAAAGTACACAGTCGTAAAAATAAATATATTTTATTGGTGGAGGACGTTTTATTTTATCCCAAACAATACCATTTTTTTAACTAAGAAAACAATTACAAAACTCCTCGTGTTTCACGTAGAATTCCACAGGGCTTACAGATGCAATAAATAATTCATAGTTACAAGAAGATACAATTCATCAATAAAAGCATAATACCTAAGTCTGGAGAGAGCAAAGAAAAAATATAAAATACAAATACTATCATAATAAAAATACTAAAATACACCATGAAAAATTAAAGTATGTTAATACTCCTAGAAAAGAAAATAAGCCAACTTAATAATAATACAATAATAATAAAAATGAAATAATACTTAAAAATAGTACTGATAAAAAGAAAAAATGATACATTAGCAGTTCAATACATAAGGTTAATTATACATAGACAATCAGTAAAATAACACATAAAAGATAAAAATCCAGTTATGTAAATAATGATACTAAAAGTTCAAACACCAAAAACAATCGAGCAAGACTGAAAAGCTTCGGAGCTTCTAGAAAGATCGTAGAAAACAGGAGACCAGCAAATAGAGAGATGCCCTAAGCTTACTTTAAATCTGGCAGTCGCATGCAACCTACAATGCAACAAAATGTGTTC
This sequence comes from Stegodyphus mimosarum, assembly GCA_000611955.2. Lineage (NCBI taxonomy): Eukaryota > Metazoa > Arthropoda > Arachnida > Araneae > Eresidae > Stegodyphus > Stegodyphus mimosarum. The sequence continues at coordinate 946,513 of KK116233.1, read as the reverse complement.
CACATCTTCCACAGCATCGCCGCAAGCACAGAGTCCACTAGTAACAATATTGAAACGAAGTAAGTAAATTCCAAAATTCCCATGACCGGTCAAAATCTGAGTAAGTCTATGATTCGGTTGAAAATGTCTACACTTAAGTAGTTGAAAAACACTTGGGAAAAATCTCTTAGTCCGCTGGGCCCTCGAAGAAGCAAGATATTCAGCATTCCAATGAACCGCAGTTTTCTTCCAAGCCACATACTTCCAATAATTTGGGAGAAGACGACATTAAATCTACATCACGATAAGTCGCTTGCTTAGCCAAATGGTAAGCCCTTTTATTAACCTAGAATATCACTGTGGCTTCGAACGTAGGTAAAATGAATATCTGCTGTATGTCCAATTGCATGTAATATAGAATGTATTTCCACCACCAGTTTTTCAGTTGATAGTGTATCACGTAGTATCTTATTTGCATAGATTCACTTTCTCTCTCTCAGAAGAAAGAGAGAGAAGAAAGTGAAGCTTTGCAAATAAGATATTTAAATGTCTCATTCTTACCACAAGAGTTTTGTATCCTTTTAATGGCAGTATTTAAGCTCAGAAGCTCGACTTGAAAAACAGAACATACGTCTGGTATCCTATATTGAACAGTCACATTCTCGCTGCCATCTTCATGAATAACAAATGCAAGGCCAACCTTTCCTTTTAACTTACTACCATCTGTATTCTTGGAAAATATTGTTATCATAAATAACAACTATGTCAGGGTTTCTGTTTGAAGGGTGAGGTAAATTTGAAAAGAAAGCATCCCATTCACAGGATTGCAAGGGTTGTCATTAAGAAGTCTATCTCTAACATCCAGATCATTTAAGATTATTAAATCAATAGTCAGAAAACGAGAAATAACGAATGCTGCCTCATAACTAACAGTCCTGCTACCACGAATAATGCGGAAAAGAAATCTTCTTTGAAACCATCTAAGAAGTTTAACTGCAAAATTTGCATTCATATTGAGTTATAATAGCTTTTTAAAATGTGTAGCAACATAACAGAGTTAAATGAACTATTTATTACACGTTAATGATATCAGCAGTGTAGTGAATACAGCATGAAACAGCTTTTTTCAAAGTTATATGAATCTTCCAGTTTATGACAAAGCGGTTGAGCATACATTGTTTACCACAAGAACCATACGATGATATTTACCTTCATTTTATGCTTGATGTATAGCTGAAGAATAGAATGGGGATTTCTGAACAATTGGCAATGAGGAAAAGAATCAATTGTAAGACAGTCCATTTCCAGTTCAACTGAAAAATAAAAAACAGATTAGAACTGTTGTTGTTGCTAATGCTCACTTGTCTGAGCTATAGTCAGACCAAGCCTCCGAAATTCTTTCGTGGCAAGCGGAGACATTGCGCACACAGTTTGAACACTACGTAAATAACTAGGTATTCCATAAAAGCCTGAAAAGATTAATTTGATTACATTTCTATTTCAAGATTATTTATTTATCTGCAGAAAATAAAGCTAGAATAGAATGCACAGTTTCAAAATTTAAAAAAAGAAGTCTGAAAGCTTTAAGATTTTATACTGCGTCCAAAGAGGCGTTTTTTTCATTCGTTTTCACACACATACACATTTCGAGAGCATTTGAGTTAATGCCCCTTTGAGCTAAAATATTTAAAATTCATGTAGATTTAGAATTTCCGATAAACAGTCTCCGCGGAGATAAAGAATGTTATATTTTGTCCAGTGTTCTCACTGCTCGCTTTGGAATCATTGAGATTTTTAATCAAAAATTCGTTAAAGTTTTATAAAATAGTAAATAGATAATAAAACGAATGCGAAATTTAAAATTAGGGCTTCGTGGTGTCCATATTCGATCTTCGGACTACGTTATTCAAAATTTGATAGCTCTAGATACCGTCGTTTTTTCACAATGTGAGAAACATACATACATGCATGCAGATTTTTCATTATTTAATTTCTTTGAAAATGTACAGGACGATTATATTTGGTGGCAACAGTTTGCAAAATGATACGCCGTTTATAGTGAGCCAACGCGAAAACCGATTTCTAAAGTAATAGCTCCTTTTAAGCCTTAGTTTCTAAATGTTCTTGAAGATAAAGCGTTCATTGTTTATTAATTTCAATTCTAGACTAAAATTCTTGGATTCGAAGTAATTTCTGCTCTAGCTGAAATTGACTTTCATCTTCCATATATATTAACTCAATATTGCACTGTTATTAGTAAAAGCAAACACGAATCAAATTATTATTTGACTGCTATAAGAAAGTATACCTCTCGCAATTTATTTTACATAGGTGAATTATTCAAGGATATATGACAGATTAAAATCCCATGAAATTGCACAATTTCTGTACGTTTTTATTACAACTAACCATATTTTCATCTCGGAATTCATGAAACTTAAATTGAATAGTACCTTCTGCAGTGCGAGTAATAAGTAGCTTAGTGTCCAATTTTTCTTATCTCCTCTATATGCAAACATTCAAAATGTAATCAACGTCAGTTTTTTTCTCTTAAAATTGCTCAATTTACGATTACATATAATTTACATTTTTTACATTTACTTAACTAAAATTTAGTCTTCTTACGAAAGAAGCTCGTAAAATGAAAAACTGAGTCAATTTTCTATTTGAAACGACGTGAAACATTTTATTAGTTCGCTTACGATTTTTACAAATACGGCTTAGAACTCATTTTGAAATATAATTTCGCCTTTCGAACACATATTTTTAAAATCTCTTTCAAGGATGAATTAATAAACGTTTATTGACTGTCGCAAGGGAATTTTCACGAATCAGAAAAATATACAACTAAACTGCCGTTTAAGAAATGCTTCGAGATCTTTTCGGTTGATGTAATTTTTTCGAAATTTTCAGTTTTAAGACATCATTATGCTCTTTAATATTAAATACCACTAAATCTAAACCAGAAGGAACTCCCAACAAAAACAGCGAGAGAGAGAGAGAGAGAGATTAAAAAAAAAAGAAAAAGAAAAAGAGAAGAGTGCTCTTTCTAGTCTAAGTCATTTCTTGTTTGTAAAAAGAAAATTCCCCGTTTGAACCTTAGGGATCGAACAAAATGAGCCAAAAGAACTTAACGGGCTTACCTTGATCAAGTAATAAGTCTACATCAGTTCCAATTTGGCCACTTTGTCAAGAGATTGAGAAAAAAATTCTAGTCGAAAAGAAAATTATCTTCTTCTTTTCAAAGACAATAAAACGATCATATTACCTTAACTGCTTTAAAATGAGTTATTTTTTCTAGATGACTCTGTATCGCTTTTGAATTAGCGAATCCTACTGATGATATTGGATGCCATCATCAATGAATGATTAATTATTGTCAAAGTTGTTTTCTGTGTAATCAGGGATATACAGGAAGCGATTTCGGTTCTCTCTACTTGGCTTAGTAAAGGAAAATCGCATTTGGCTGAGATCCTTGGGAAATTTTTAAGAGACATTTTATTTAAGTAAGCAGACGTAAATTTAAAGAAGAAAGTGAAATGAAGATTATATATCCTAGTCAGATTGGGACCATCAACACTCTGTATAAATTATTCTAGATGAAAGGTCAATGAAACTGGCTGACTGAAGTAAAAAGAAGAAAAAATATTCTAATAAGACATATTACCGTTAAGAACTGGCTCATAAATTAATCATCTATTTGGTCTATTTTTGTTTTTAATTTTCAAGGGAATAAATAAGTACTGTGAAAACATGTATAAGTGGCAAATAACGCTTTATACACGGTGACCTACAAGAATAGGATAATTCTGAGTTTAACCAATACAGTAAAACGCAATTTAAGTATTCTTTTATTTAACGAACAGTAGTATATATAATACCTCTTATTATACCAATGTCATTCGTGTCTTTTTCAACACATTTCCCAGATATTACAGGGATTTATTGCTTCAGAATTATGTCATCGTTGAATAGAATTAGAAAAATTATAGATCCAGCAAAACGGCGCATCCTCCTACTGCCAAATTCCATAATTGTGCTTCAACAAAAATTTACTGAATGAGTAATTTTTAAGGCTGGAGACTTCGTTTCATGGAACGCATCATCTAAAACGTGATAGTGTGTGACTTTCTTTGGGGTCAATAGAACAAATGTCTCAAATATGTATTCGTTAATTTAGGAATATCAAAGAACCCATGATAATATAATAGAAAACAACTGCAAGCTTAGCAGTCAACATGGCCCAAAGAATGGTGAAAAACATGCATTATAGACTGGAAGAATATTGCACAAACTGCGGATAGTATTTGATAATTGTATTAATCAAAATGTACACTTCGCAAAAAAAAAAAAAGGTAGGACAGTTTTATATTTCCCGTTCTACTGGGCCGATTGACGAAATTGAAATTGCGTTTTCCATGTCTTGAAAGCGCCATTTAGGATATGTATTAGATTTATATATAGCATTGCTCTAGTATAGGTATTTTGATACAAAATCGGACTTTTTCTGAAATGATATGCCAATTTTTTCCATATTTCGATTCTACGATTCAGATTATGCCAAACTGCCAAGTTTTGTAAAAACCGCACGAGTAGTTTTTAAAAAATTAGCTCTCAAAAGTTTAGCTCCTCAATGTTAATTCGATTTGGTATGTATCTATTAATATATCTTCTTTTATTACACTTACTTGATTCTTTCTTTCACAGTTCGAAATTTAGGTTCATTCCAAATAAAATTCGCCCATTTTTTATGCTTTATTTTTAAAATTTGTATTTTTAAATAATTTTTATAGATTTTTGAAAAAAAAAATTGAATTATAATCTATAAAATTTTTACCATCAGCTCAAAGTAGATGTATTTCTAACTATACCTGCAAAAAATTAAAGCGTTTTATTCAAAATTTTCGAAGATATACGTGAATTTATATATTGGCGCGTTTTGAAATTTGGCATATTTGTTGAAAGCGATAGTAATGAAAATGTGGTTTATGCACTTTGTTAAAATTATTTGAAGAAGGAACGATGTGACTTTTTTCCTTCTCATTCACAATGTAAAAAGATAGGAACGATGTAACTTTTCCCCCTCTCCTGCACGATGGAAGGGATAGAAAAATGCATTGCCATGTATTAAGAAGTTCGTCAAGTGAATTATTCCTGGCGCAAACTGAAGAAAAATCGATTTAATTAAATTTTTGAATTTCTCAGTAAATTTCGCACCAAATTTTACAAAATTTAATATTTAGGCATAATTTGAGTCGTAGAAACGAAATATGGAACAAAAAATTGGTATGTTATTTCAGAAAAAGACCCATTTTGTGTCAAAATACCTATGTTAGAACAATGGTATATATATAAATCAAATACATATCCTAAGTTTCGCTTTCGAGACATGAAAAACGCTTTTTGAATTTCGTCAATCGGCGCAGTACAGTAGGAGATATAGAACTGCCTCATTTTTTTTGGAGCAGTGTACAAGGCTGAAGAAATGAGCAATATTACTATAATAGATGATATTTTATGCCCTATTATTATATCACACACACAGACCGGCTGAAATCATGAAATCAAGCATATGCGAAATATAAATCAAACGTTATTAATTTATATACATATTTATGTAATAATTTTGTAGATGACTTGAGAGTTAAAAGACAGCAGAAATGCATAAGATGGCATAAAATCCGAGGAGGAAAACTTTAGCCAAGGAGACATTGATTCATCACAGTTTTTTTTCGTAATTAAACAGGTTCATATATCACCACCCAATAGTATGCACCCGCACTATTTTGAAAGCTTACATTCTCAGACAGTGGAGACGGGAGAGCGGCAGGCACGAGTGTAAGTAGCAGGAAGGCGAAGTAAACAAAAAAAAATTATTGCGCAAATAGTAACAGAGGTATTAAAAAACTTGATTTCTTTGCTTAAATTTTGAGCTCTGTGACTGGAGGAGAGCCATCCGCAGTTCAGGAGGATAAGCTGACAAAATGTAGATTAGTTTTCAGATATGACGCAGTTTAGATTCTGGGAAGGAAACATAGCTAAATTAAAGTTAGTAATTTCGAGTTTTATATTTTTTTATCTTACATTTACTTATATTTAACTTTTACCTATTTTTTTTTATATATTTCTAAAACAAAACTTTTTCTAATTTTCATAAATGCGTAATATTTGTAAAACAAACTCCTTAATAAATTAATAAATATTTGTATTATATTTCATGGTGCTGGTTTCAGTTTCAAAATCGTCACACTACAATATCATGCACATTGTATGTGAATAAAAGCGTAAAAATTCGCCATTTAAATTAAAAGTTAACTGAACTGTTTTCGACAATGGTATCATACGTCCTCTATTTTTATTTGTTGAAAATAAGACGATAAAATTGTCAAATCCAATCCTATTGAATTCCGCTGAGAATGATGCCCGTTTTTGTTAAATGTTACTCTGCAACTTTATATTTGAATTAAGACAGACATATTCACATTAGAGTACGAGGACAGCTTCATGTTAGACTATATTGCTGTAACTATAGTACTTAACATTCTAACCGATTTTACACTGCTGGCCACCGTAAAATGCAACACCCTGAAGGAAGCATGCAAATAACATGAAATTTACAACATACATTAGCGGAAGTGAGATATGCAAATGATAAGAATTTTGGTGCAGACGCACATCACGCGCGCCTGTGGCGCCACTTGAAAGCACTTATTTAAGGCTTGGAGTTTTCGCGATTTCAAGTTCGGTAATTGTGTTTTTCTTGTGGTTTTTTTCAA
>KK116233.1:899120-939713 GCA_000611955.2 Stegodyphus mimosarum | reverse complement strand
AAAAAAAAAAAAAAAGATCAATTATGCCTCGTAATAAACAGCGATCATCGTTTGATCAATCATCCGAATTCGACAGAGGAAGGATAGTGGCTTACCGAGAGTGTGGATTATCTTTCAGGAAAATCGGTAGTCGTGGTGGATGAAACCAAACAACTGTAATGCGGATATGTGACCGTTGGATGCAGGAGGGTACGACGAACCGACGTGTTCGATCGCATCCACCTCAGTGCGCCACTTCATGTGATGACAGGAACATTGTGTGCATGGCAGTGACGGATCGCTCAGTCACATCACCAACCATAGCACAGCACATTCAGTCTGTAACGCATCATCCAGTGTCTGCGCGTACCATTCGACGCCGTTTACAGCAGAGTGGTCTGTCCGCAAGTCGTCCATTGCTTCGTCTACCTTTGACGCAGAACCAAAGACGTCTCCGCCGTCAATGGTGCGATGAAAGAAGGATGTGGACGGCAGAATGGAATGACATTGTCTTTACTGACGAGTCACGCTTCTGTCTGGAACACCACGGTGGTCGATTCGAGTCTGAAGACACCGTGGAGAGAGGATGCTGAACAGCTGCGTTATGCACCGCCACTCTGGTCCTGCATCGTGTATTATGGTATGGGGCGGTACTGGATATCACTCTCGCACTCCTCTAGTACGCATTGCCGGTACTTTAAACACCCAGCGCTGCATCTCCGAGGTGTTGTCCTTCCTTACCGTCACGGCTTGCCCACAGCCATATTTTAACAGGATAATGCGCAACCAAACGTGACACGCATTGCTCAAGGGTTTTTCGTCAATCGCCAGATTGAATTGCATCCCTGGACGGCTCGCTTTCCGGATCTTTCGCCGATAGAAAACATGTGGTCCATGTTTGCTGAACGATTGACCCAGATGGCATCCCGAGCTACAACACTAGATGAACTCTGGCCTCGTGTGGAAGCTGCTTGGTCTGCTGCACCCCAAGAACACATCCAAAGTCTCTTTGAATCAATGCCGAGGCGTGTGGCAGCGGTGATCTCCAACAATGGCGGCCACTCTGGCTACTAATTCTAAAAGAAACTACACTTCACAGAAATCTATAAATTTAATCCTTTGATACTTGGTCAACATGTTATCTACTAAATAAATTTTGTTGTGATATCTCTTGTCTTTCTTGGTGTTGCAATTTGAGTGGGCAGCAGTGTATTACCTAAAGTCAAATCATGAGATAGTATGCTCTTTATCAACTCAACCAATTTAATAACCTATTATCATACTTTCTGCTGAAACTGTGCTTAGACTTCATGTCATGGAGTGGCAGGTTTTGAGTTCTGTGCAATGATAATTGAGTTTTTTTAATGCATTAACTTTTTTCAATGAATTATAACTACCGGCTCATTATTTTGCTCGTCTCCTTTTTCCACCGAACACATCACACATTCATTTAGGCACAAATTTGCAATTATGTTACTTCAACTTTAACATATGATTCAACAAAGAAAGTAGGTCTTCCCAAGTTAGTGACTTACCTACAAAAAAATTTTCAGTCAGATTGAAATTACTTTTATTCTATTCGAGATTCTTTACAGTGGTGCGTTCTCTGAAGGATTCTTGCACTGGATAAATCCTGCTGTTTGAAGCATTAACATCTATATAGTAACAAGGACTTAAGTATACAGCATTTTAGGATGTGTAAAATTAACTAAGCAGATTGAGAAATAAAATCATTGTTGTGTTGTGTAAAATGAACGTCGAGGAAACATGCTTTGTTATACGACAATTCCAATAGCTAAATATAATTAATTACCTAACACTTAATGACTTACAGAATGTAAGTGTATATAATTTTAAGCTATTCTTATTAAATGTAGATACAAAAAATCTAAAATAAATATAAATAACAAATAAAATAAAAATAAAATCTGAAAGGTTTCAGATTTTAAATTACGTCCAAAGGGGCTTTTTTTAAAGTTTTATGTGTTAAATGTATTTATTAAATATCATGTTCTTCGCTCTTAAACCATAAAATTCAGTTCAACAGCAATATCACAAAATTATTTTTAAAAAGAGTTTATCTCTAGAATTTCCGATACACACTTTTCGCGCTGTAGATAAAAAGGTTTTTTTTTTTTTTTTTTTTTTTTTTTTTTTTTCTCCCGAAGAGTGTTGCCATTGCTCGCTTTTAAATTGTTTGAGTTTGTTCATCAAAATCATCAAAAATTCGTTAAAGTTTTACAAAATATGAAATGGATAAGAAAACAAATTCAAAATTTGGGCTTACAGAGGCGCATATTCGGGTGGAAACGTACGTTGTTCAAAATTGGACGGCTCTAGGGTACCGTTGTTTTATCACATTTGGAGAAATATACATACATTTATGCAGATTCTTCATTATTTAATTTCTTTAAATATAATACACGACTGCAATATTTGGTGGCAATAGTTTGAAAAGTAATTGAAACTTTTCATATTTCCAAAGCAAAACCACAAAACTAAAACAATAGTCCTTCAGGAACAAAGCCTCTTTGGACTAAAATAACTGAAATAAAAAAAAATCTGAAAGGTCTCAGATTTTAGCGGTCTCCCAAAAGTGTTAATGTTTTTTACTCTCTCGCTGAGCTCAAAGTCTACCAGTCTGCTGTTATACTCACTCCTGTTAACCCTCCCCCTTTTTTTGTCTTTTTAGCTTTATTATTAAGAATCGTTTTCTTCGCACTTACGCCATATGCAATTCAACAGCAAAATCACAAAATCTTTAAAAGCAGTACAGCAGCATATGTTTAAACTTCCGATTCAGCGTTAAGTATTGGAATACATTTTCTATTTTTTTCAGTTCATCATATCAATGTTCAGTTTTATTTGAAAAACGGCCTGCAAAACATTTTTTTTAATCTTTTTGTTATTAACTGTTTTTGTGTTAATGTTATTTGTTAAATATCACGTGTTTTAGTATTTACGCCATATAAAATGCAATTCAACAACAAAAGCATAAAATATTTAAAATAATCATACGTTTAGAATTCCCGATTAATATTCTCATCCCCTGGAGATAAAAGTGCTTTATTTCGAACAGTGTTGACACTGCGCACTTTCAAAACGTTAAGTTTGTTATAGGTCAACCGTCTCAAACGCAACCCTGGCTGGCATTCTGCCAAAATATGTAGACTCGCCCAAAAGGGGCGTTATTACTTGCTGTGACGTGAAAGGTCACGTGAAATTCTTCTCTTCTCTGGAAAGAGAGAACGGAGGGAAAGAAAGTTTCGATCCTTCCACCCTATTTTGAGAAGAATTCGGTCCAAATGGCGCATGCGTGTTTGCGCTCATGGTCGCAGATGAGGCGGTCGAACTATACTGAAAATTCATTAAAGTCTTACAAAATATTAAATAAATAATAAAACAAATTCAAAATTCCGTCTTCGGAGTGCATATGTTTGGGTGGAGAACTACTTTATTCAAGACTGATGCCTCTAGGTACCGTAGTGTTCTCACAATGCGAGGAACATCTATGCAGTTATGCAGATTCTTCATCATTTAATTTCTTTAAAAATAATACAGGACGATACTATTTGGCGGCAACAATTTGAAAACTGATTCGCCGTTTATAATAAACCGATTCAAAGTCCAATTTCGTGATTAATAGCCATTGTTTGTATTTGCTGTTTATTAGGCCGAAAGAGGCCATTAATTACGAAATTATTGTAAGTGCAATCAAAGCAACGTAGCACAAAATCTGATTCATCAATCAGTAATTCTTATTTCAGTCTTCGATTGCCCAAATTTGTATGCTGTTTTCTGCAGGCGAAAGATTTTAATAGGGGTGCTTTTTCAGAGATGTGTCTAAGTCCATGCTTGAGATGTGCGATTCAGATATTCATGAGGAATATTGTTACTATTTGATTCAAATTTATTGCTTGATCCTTTCTTAAACCGCAACAGGATAACGTAGTTTTAAATTTTACAGAGCAATGTGTCATCGTTCACTTTTGCAATCTACTTTTTGTTTACCTTTACTTCAGTTACCGATAAGCTATAACAATGGAGCCTTCAATAAAAAATTTCACATGTTTAATGATTTAATAAGTTTAATAAATGACAAATTTCACAATTTTAAAAATATTCGTATTAACTCTTAGAAGCTTGAAAGGTTACAAGACAGTCTAAATTCACATCAGGATTAAACGCCAAACATATAGGCATTACTTTGTCCTAAAGGCAAAACCATCCTTCTAACTATACCTTTTTAAGATGAAAACTATACTTGCCTTGAGCATGTTACATTTAAATGAATATTCAGTGCAAATATCGAATCGAAGACTTAAAATAATCCGACGTGTAAAACTGAGGAGAAAACAACAAAAATAGGAAAACTGTACCTGTTTCGTTGTATCTGTTACTTCTAAAATTACATTATTTCTCCTCTCCATTTATAAAGAAGGAAAAAAAGATTGCATCCAATCAGAACTAGAAAACATGAAACTTGTCATATGAGATTTATTATTAAAAAAGTTTTCTTTTTAAAGAATCTTAATTTAGAACTCTTGTTAATTATTGAACGTATCTATTAGTTTAAATTTAAAGATTTAAGTTAATAATAATTATGACATTGTAATGTAAATTTTCATATTCCAACAAGTTTTCGTTTTATATTTGCACCAATCGAATACGTTTTTTCGAAAACAATTAAAATCATAATGAATCAACTGTCGAAGTTATAAATAACGTTTTCTGTAGCAGACTTCATATAATTGAATTATACTTCAATATACTAAAAAACTTTAAATATAATATAAGTATTATTTGTACAAACCTACATGATGACGGAAATAGATAACGTTTACCAGAATTTTTAAAAATACAGATTGTCAAAAATAAATCGATAAAATTACTAAAAAAAGAAAATATGTCTTATTTTGAAATAATTTCTTTCGAGTAAAAAATGTATTAACATATGAAGAAAATGTTGGCACTTTCGGGAATGATCAGATTCCGGATATTGTTGATATAATCTTCCCACAGAAATGATTTTAGAGAATTTTTTTCTTTTGGTTCTTTTAACATTTGCACAATTAAAATAATGTATCTTAATATAAATTAACAAATTATATACTTTAACGATACTTTATAACCCGTTGTTTTGGATAAATGGCACAATTTTATGAATATCACTACACAGATGTTTAGATATTTAATTATAGTTTTGTTCTTCTAACATTCCTATTTTTCATTTATAAGTCTATAATTGTTTTCTCACACAATTCGCAAAAATATGATCATCCCAGTTGACAGACTAATACACAAATAATTTTAAATGCATACAAAATCAATGTCTCTCTTACTTATTTTCATTGTGAAATATACTGATTCGTACAAGTCTGAAACTGAAGCATAATTTTAAAACATATATTCACTACAAAAATTTCCCTTTCCACCTAGTAGAGCTTCGTGACCAAAACACTTATCGGTCAAAAAATATTTGTTTGTGTTGACACATTAAAGTCTGTATTATGACACTACAGTAAATCTTAAGAAGTCATATCATTATCAGGATAAAACTAGTATATAAATGATGTCACAAAATTTTTATACCTTTATGTTTAATTAATTAAAAATTAGAATAATTGTTCCGAAAAATTAAGAACAAATTTAATTATTTCTCAAATTAAATGCTATGTTTATTAATTTTTCTACTATCTAATTTCAATCTTTTCGTAAAATTAATGCAGAAAAATACATCAGACTATGTGTATATGTGAGCGTGTGTGGTAGTAATTTAGTGTATGTGGAGTATATCAAGCAACACTGATTAATTGACAAAGCGGTTTTTCTCGGCAGTAACAGAGAGTCATAAACTTTCGCAGATCACACTCATTTAAGCGCAATATATATAACAATAAACATAAAGAAACAGTGCTATAGCCAAAACCGACACATGTGCTAATCATGTGTTTTAAGCGCATGTTTCACACATTCACAGCATTGTACTTGCGATTAAAGAAGAAGAAGAGGAATACGAAGAAACAACATACTGCCAGGCGAAGCAAGTTTTAAACGAGAAAGTTTATCACAAACGCACTTTTACTTAAGAATTTCTTTTATTGCAATTGGCAACGCATTCTCCACGATAAGCAGTTGCATCAAGTAGGTAAAAAAATAAAATATTTTTTATTTAGTTATATGAAACCCCCCTGAAGACAACTGCTAACATTTCTACATAATTTTGGTCTTTTTTGTGGAGGTAGTTGTTTTAAAAATGTGATGTTCGAATACCGATGTATATTTACTTTCTCCTAAACATAGGTCATTTTCCAGATTGAATCTCAGGAGATGGTTCATTTCAAATGCTTAGCAATTTATTATTTATTTAATATTTCTCCAGCGATTAGTTACATAACCCGCAGAACTGGACTAATCCTTGTAATTGCTTTGCAGAATCGTTAGTTCTTTTTACTTCTTTGTAAGAAATAAAGGAAGTATTGTAATCGCGAAAACCTTCGGGTATCATATTTCAACAGAAATATCCATTTTGATTGTACCCGAATCCATTTGGACGATTTTATTGTATGACGTCTGCACGCACGGACAAAATAAAGGGCTAAGACTATTTTTTCCAAAATTGTAAAATGGATTTAAAATGGATTTTTCCATGACGTCTACAGTTACGAACGTAGGTATGTAGGCATGTTTGTGTGTATCTCGCATAACTCAGAAATGATTTGCCTTAGAACGTTGAAATTTCATGTATGGGACTACTATAACATCTAGCATACATATATATATTTATATTATATATACCCACCCTCTTACCTGACCTTTACTTTCGCAATCGTGGGTCGTAGTTATATATTTCCAATTACGTAAGTGTTTTAAATGACGAAAATATTCATGTTTTGTGAATGTCAAATTAAAAAAATTATTAATTTTCGATTAATACTGAATTTAAATTTCATCGTCATCTTCCGTTTCCTATACTTATATTTGGGAAAGTTTTAGACCCGTTATTAAAAAGCAAAATTATTATAAGTTTGACTCCCTACGGCAGAAATTGATCGGGATATTTAATTTCAAAATTTACAATTTTTATGCTAATTTCAACTTGCCATGAGAAATCGGTTAATTAAGTTTGAATAACTTGATGAAATAAGTTTAAATGGAGTGCAGCAAAAAATCTATGCAATTTAATAGGCTATACAAAGAAATCATGTGGCGCTACATCAGACGTTTTTCTTTTAAAGAAAAGCATGAAATTTTAATAAAACATTTACACTTCCATCGCAGAATCAACTCGAGTCTTCCAACAGTTAACAACATGTATTATATTCCTTACAACATGACTTAATTAATAAACGAATTAGGGATAGGGTTTCATGTCTATCACATCGCCTTCATTCGAAGGGAAATGCATCGTGTTATTAAAAGAGAGAGGAAATTAGGCACCTACCCTTACATCTTTTGAAAAAACTTCAAGTTTAATGAAACGAATAAAATGCAAATTTTTTTCTTCAACTGAAACTAGCAAGAAATTTAATTCCCACAGATTCATCTTTTAGCTGCTTGAAATCCCCCGAATTTTACCATTCACGTGCAGCATTAGATAGGTACCAAACGTTTTCTGTCCTAATGAAATTTCGTTTCTCACCGAATGATTTCATCACGACTTTTAACTTCGTTATTTGTCTCACCATTGGCTGATTGTCTACTGACGGCGGGCGGTTAGTGGGGGTGGGAGTTTAATTACGGCAGATGGTTCGTTTTCTCCAAGAAAAGAATCGGCTCCGCGAGGGACATAAGGAGAGATAATGAGGGAATGCAATTACTGGTTTTTGTGACGTGGGCGACGTGGTCAGCTGTATCGTCTGCGTGATGCCGCCGACTAATTAATTCTGGGGATAGCAAGGGTAGAGTGGGATGGAGGTTTTGGGGGGAACTTGACCATAATGTGTCATAGCAGCTGTATCACAAACGGTTTTAGTCTTGTGATCAGATTGTTAAAAACTAATCAAGTTGATCTCTGAGTAATACAGCAAGTAAGGTTTGTCTTGTATGTATTCTTCAGCTATTAATTTGGTGTTATACTCAGAATTTTTCTATCATTCGCAGTTTTTATATGACGCATTTAGAGTGCTCGCATGCTGAACAGACATTGTGCAGTTACAAACTTTCATGTCTTCTCCGGGATTCGAGCCTGCGCCCTTCAGAACAGCAGTTCGAATCACTAATCAGTATGTCGGATGGGCGGCAATTTAGTTTTCGAACTTAAAATCAATATCACTCAAGATGGCGTGGAATTTTCAGAGACATTGATGTTACTGATAGGTAATCTTAAATGTTTAACCTAAGTAAAGGCACATTTATAAAGTATTTCTCCCACCTTCTTAGCATGCCTTCGTGATGTAATGACCAGCACACTCGGCGTGTATTCGAGAGGTCCGAAGTTCGAGTCCCGACCCGGCGAGGGCATTGCTCATTTTTCATGTCTTCTTCTTCTTCAAAAAAAAAAAAAAATCACGCTGCGTATTAACTCAGAGATTTTCTTATTTATTTGAAGTCATGCATGAAAACCTCATTCTTGAAATATCTTATGATAATAAATAACCTAACCTAGCCTTCTTTTGTTTTTTACTTTAGCACAGGTTTTCAGCAAAGCATGAGTTACTACTTATCATTTCCCCGTTTTATAATGACATAATATGAATATAGAGATCTGAATTTTGTTAGCCCATTTCAGACACATGCAAAGTGTTTTACTTCCTTTACCAGCACTGGGCAACTGACTTAACTTTGGCCTTTAGTTTTATATTCTGACGGAACTAAATACAACTAAGATTTAATCCAGTGCTTTACCTCGATAATTTAATAAAATGTCCAATAATTGAATGTTGATGTTCTCAATGCATTTTACTATTTCCCTTTATATGTAAAGGACAAAAAAAATGAATGTTTCAATTGCCTAACAAATTTTACTTACTGAGTTCTATACAGAAAATAACGTCTCGGACTTGTAGACACTCCTAATTTCAAATGCCATGTACACTAACATCTATCCACTAAGCAGAACAGATCAATAAATTCCATTCAGACATTTTACTGTAATCTTATTTCCGTAAGGGACTTTTCAATTTCTTCCAAAGTGGACTTCGTGGAGTATTCTCAAAGAAAAGAGGTGTAAGTAATTTGATAATGGGGTTTAGGAAGAGGGACTCAATACAAAGGATTTTAAGTCTTTGGGAGCTGACCAGATTCACAAAGGGCTCTACGGTCGGGTCCAGCTTGCTTTTGTTTCCCGCTCTTTTATGTATTCTTTTCCTTTTTTAGAGCTCTTCTACGTACGTATAACGACAAACTTCGTTAGTCGCCACGGCTGGAGGTTTTTGTCTTCCTTTTATTTCTCCAGAGAGAGAGTGACTAATAGCTGGGGAGGTTTCCTAAGATTCTGAGGCATCATCTCTTACAGAACTATTAACATGTCCTCTGCAATGATTATCTTAGGGAGGAAACTGCAAGACTGGCATTGTTAAAAGTTTCTTTTTTTGTTTTTCAAATTCTTATCGGAGAAGTGAATTTGTATGACAAGTTAGTTAAACTAAGTAAAGACAAATAGTTAATGTTTTACTTTTACAAACTCTTATTACTTTTAATTAAAATTATTTCTTTATATGTTATAAATAAATATATTAATTGGTCAACAAATATAGGAATTTACTAGCTCTAAATAGGTAACGCCTTAAAATTGTTGCGCTTAGAGTTCCAAAGAAAACGAGTTAGGTGCATAGAGATCTCATTCGCTTCTTCTACGTGTGTAAGGTTTGATGCGATATTTCAATGAAGAATCAAATTTTTAGTTGTTCCGACATTCTCATTTTCACTTTCTGAATCACTCCAAAATTAGGCCCACCAACGGCCGAGCTGTGAAATCGCAGAACACTGGTAGTTAGGACCTGGGTTCGAATCTAGACGATCGGATGGCTACATAGACATTTTCGTGGTTTTCGCTATGTGTAAGATGCATACGAGTAAGTTTTCCCCAGAAAGTACTCCATGAAAGCATCCCCTCTCCTTAGGCAGATAGCCCTAAAGTGTTTTGCCATAATCAGATAAATCAAGCCAAACCAAACCAATTTTAAAATGATGCTGCTAGTGAATCTTTACGCGTTAAATCAAAAATTCCTAGCTTGTACTGTATATCGACCCCTTTTAAAAGAAGTGTACAGACGCTTAAGGCTGATTAGTCTATATGCTCGTAGACCTGTCAGATGCGTTCCACTTACTGCAACTCACTGTCGCGTGCGGTTAACCTGGAGCAGAGAGCATGTATTGTGGACACCGCAACAGTGGGCTTGTGTGATGTTTTCCGACGAGTCCAGGTTTAGCTTGCAGTCTGATTCTCGCCGGACTTTCATATGGAGAGCTCCAGGTACCCCTTACCACCAAGAAAACATCATTGAACGACACCGTTAAGGTGGTGCAGGAGTGCTCATTTGGGATGGAATTATTCTGGGTTCCGGAACAGACCTGCATCTTCAAATTGGAACCACGACAAGCCAAATCTATCCGGACGTCATTCTGGAACAACATGTACGTTTGTTTTGGGGCGCCATGAGCATACAATTTGTGTTTATGGATGACAACGCCCGTCCTCAGCGTGCAAACATCTTAACCGAATGTCTTCAATCGGAAGATATCACCCGTATAGACTGCCAGCATTCTCACCGGACTTGAATCCAGTAGAGCACGTGTGGGACATGTTTTGCCGACGAGTTGCAGCCCGTCAACCTCCTCCTACATGTCTACCGGAACTTCGGAAAGTATTGATTTTTGAGTGGTGTAATATCCCCCAAGATCAGATCGATAATTTGATACTCAGCATGCCTAGGTGTTGTAGGGACTGTATTCCATCGTCTGGGAGACATACAATGTATTAACAATCATACCAACCATGTAATATTGGTTTTTTGTAAATAGTTTTTTTTTGAATCACTCCAAAATTAGGCCCACCAACGGCCGAGCTGTGAAATCGCAGAACACTGGTAGTTAGGACCTGGGTTCGAATCTAGACGATCGGATGGCTACATAGACATTTTCGTGGTTTTCGCTATGTGTAAGATGCATACGAGTAAGTTTTCCCCAGAAAGTACTCCATGAAAGCATCCCCTCTCCTTAGGCAGATAGCCCTAAAGTGTTTTGCCATAATCAGATAAATCAAGCCAAACCAAACCAATTTTAAAATGATGCTGCTAGTGAATCTTTACGCGTTAAATCAAAAATTCCTAGCTTGTACTGTATATCGACCCCTTTTAAAAGAAGTGTACAGACGCTTAAGGCTGATTAGTCTATATGCTCGTAGACCTGTCAGATGCGTTCCACTTACTGCAACTCACTGTCGCGTGCGGTTAACCTGGAGCAGAGAGCATGTATTGTGGACACCGCAACAGCGGGCTTGTGTGATGTTTTCCGACGAGTCCAGGTTTAGCTTGCAGTCTGATTCTCGCCGGACTTTCATATGGAGAGCTCCAGGTACCCCTTACCACCAAGAAAACATCATTGAACGACACCGTTAAGGTGGTGCAGGAGTGCTCATTTGGGATGGAATTATTCTGGGTTCCGGAACAGACCTGCATCTTCAAATTGGAACCACGACAAGCCAAATCTATCCGGACGTCATTCTGGAACAACATGTACGTTTGTTTTGGGGCGCCATGAGCATACAATTTGTGTTTATGGATGACAACGCCCGTCCTCAGCGTGCAAACATCTTAACCGAATGTCTTCAATCGGAAGATATCACCCGTATAGACTGCCAGCATTCTCACCGGACTTGAATCCAGTAGAGCACGTGTGGGACATGTTTTGCCGACGAGTTGCAGCCCGTCAACCTCCTCCTACATGTCTACCGGAACTTCGGAAAGTATTGATTTTTGAGTGGTGTAATATCCCCCAAGATCAGTTTTTTTTTTTTTTTTTTTTTTGTAATTTGCTCCAGGGAGAAAAAATCGCTAATTTTTTTAATAATATCAAACATACATCATCTTGTTTTGCTCTTTACCTTTTGCTTAATAAATAAGCTTTACAAATAAGTTAATTTGTTTTGCTTCTAACTCTTCCTTCGCCTGATTTTGCATTATCCTTAATTTATGGACATGAGTGTAATTAAATAGGAAAAAAGAAGCGCAATCACAAAGAAGTACAAAATGGTAAATGTTTAAAAGAAAATGACAGTAAAGATTACTTTACTTTCTTAGTAATTTTGAATTGAACTGATAACACTATTGAGCGTATGGCATTTGATTTGACTACCGTCAACTAAGGCCGTCCGACTGGGTAGTGGTTAGTGACTTTGACTGCCGTACCAAAGAATCCAAGTTTGAATCCTGGGGAAGGCAGAGATGTTTGTAAATTTATAATTTATAGTGTCTGTGAGGCATGTGGGCGCTCTAAATATGCGGCGACCCGACAGTCGTCTTGAGAAGTTGAAGGTAGGGAAGAGGGATGAGAGACTCTTGGAACTGGCGATAGATAATAATGATAATGGTACTTTTTGCTCATTAGAACAAAAGGGACTTTTGCTAGTCATTTTTGAAGATAACTTTTCCTTTAAAATTAACATCAATGTCAGAGCTATTATTTGATTTAAATTAAAATATGATAAAATCTCCGATATTTCGGGCCAATGCCTATTCTTTCATTCCCGTATGATCGGTTGCTCAAAACAGTATCGTTCATCCTTTGACTGCTATTTCAATAATTTCTTGTGAGTGATTAAAATTTCCTCTTCCTCACTTCACCCTCTTTGTAAAGTGTCCCTTCATCGAATATATGCACAAATTAATAATTCAATAATATGTATATATAGTAAGCAAATACTATATAGAAACATATGTAGGTGATTTTGGAGAGGAGATATAAAAAATGTGCAACGCCCTCGCCGTTACTCGAACCTGGACCTCTGGAATACGTGCCGAGTGTGCTACCGTTACACCACGAAGGCATGCAGAAAGGAAAGAGAAAATACCTTATAACTGTGCATTTAACAACGTCCATTTTGTATCATTCAACTATTTGCGACAGTAATGACTAAACGAAGCAATGATAAAATTTTAAATTTTAAATAATTATTTTTGCTAGAAATATTAACGACCCAGTGTTAAAATTAGCACATATCACAAAATGTCGCAGGCGTCACAGTTCCACCTCTGGATGATAACACACTTGGTTCAAGAAACATAAATTTAGCGATGAGGGGAAAAATTAAGAGAATGAGAGGCTTTAGTTGAGCAAAATGCTATCCTTGGAATCAATAAAATCAGTAAAAGGGAAGGAAACTATGGACCTTTTTTAGTATTTACATAATATTTTATGTGTAAAATACAGAAAAATAATATTGCAAACTTAATAATGAAATTTAAACATAGCTGTCTCAAACAATCCCTCTTTAATTTATAAGGTATTTCTCCCGCCTTCTTAGCATGCCTTCGTGGTGTAGTGGTCAGCATGCTCAATGCGTAACCGAGAGGTCCGTGGTTCGATTCCCGGCGAAGGCGTTGCACATTTTTTATTCTTTTGCTTCCAAAAAAATCCTAATGACTCTACACTGGCGCCCGAACTAAAAAGGTGGCAGATGGTGATTCTCTACTACCGGGATTTGGCGATTGGGTCCCAAAAACTCCAATCGCCTCAAAATCGCAAGAAGGGGGGAACACATAAAGTATTTCTCCCGCGCTCTTCGTATGCCTTCGTGGTGTAGCGATCAGCATGCTCGAGCCGTAACCGAGAGGTCCGTGGTTCGATTCCCGGCGAAGGCTTTGCTCATTTTTCATTCTTCTGCTTCCAAAATGATGCTAATGACTCTACAACGTAAATGATGAAACGGGAAAGGGACTGGATGTTGTCGAAATGGAGTCAGTGATAAAGGATTGGAAAACCAGAGGATAAAATGGCACGATTTTGAACAATGAACGAAATGAGAAAAGAAAAATCGGGATTTTTTACCTTTTTAACCACCTACTGGATAAAAACGTAAAACAATGCCACTATGTTCTGATGCATAGAAAATCCAAAATATAACCATGAATCTCTACATTCTTTATACAATTACCAATATGTTGACCCATACGATATGGCGATTAGCGGAAACTGGTTGCCTTAACTCCGAGGTCTAAATTCAATTTTCGGCTATAGAATAAATATTTATGACTATACTGCTTTTATGGAAATGATGCATTTAAAATCTGTCGATTCGAAAATATCTTTAACAGACTGATGGGAAGTTAAGACAATTACGATTATCTCCCATTTCCCCAAATCTCGTTGATCAAACATGAGACAGACCTAGTAGAGTCCTTGGGTCTATTTCGGTTCAGAAAATATTGAAAATACGCAATGTTTTCTCCTGAATTGAAACTTCAGTTTTCACAATGCTAGGTAATAGACATGCTTTCAATTGCACTATGAGAGCACGCTGTAAGAAGGGAGAAAATGTCTTACTTTCTTCCCCATTTAATGGGCAGCTGGGAAGGCTGGGACATAAGTAACAAACACTGGTGGTGACTAATTATTGTCCACCATATTTTCATTTGGGCGCCACGTGTAAAGTTTTAGAAGTTTTGGAGCCAGGAAACATGAAGAATACGACCAATATCCCGGAAGGGATACCATCTCCGGACCTCCCTATCTGAACGTGCTTCCACGAAGGCACTTGTAAGGAGGAAAAAAATATTTTCCAATCTAAGCAAAAGAATAATTTTGACATTGTTACTCGCTGACCTCTCATGAAACCAATTGTGATCTGAGATAGGACAAATAACAATAGCAAACAAAAACACATATAAATATTATCCGTAAGAACATAGCATGCGTGTCATCTGCTGTTGAAAAAATCCATCCAGTTAAAATATTCTCGAAAGAATACACATTAATCCGGAAACCTAAATTTATAAATAAATATAATAAACAATTTGTTTACGCAATTGGGAAATTCCTCAAACATCAAAGTCTCCTTAATATTTGATCAAATGATATTAGATTGTTTTTCGTGCGAGGATTAGAAATCTCAGAGCCATGGGCCATTAATTCAGTGATAAGTAGAATCACCAGTGTGTGAGAACCAACAAGAAAGACAATTTTGCCGTCCACATCATTCAGGCAATACCGGAATGCAATTATTAGTTTAGTTACGCATCCAAACTTTTTGCCAGATGATGGGGGAAATAATTTTTTCTCCACGGAAATTTCGGAGGGAATATTCGTGGGCTGTAACTTTTTGTTATTTGGTTCTTACACTTTCATATTTTCACGGCTGATGTGATGGTGGTGCATTTTTCTGAATGTTAATCCAGTAATAACCCCTTTAATATCCATTTGGGCCGTCTGCTCATATTGTTTCTTCCATTGTGAAATCATTTGGAAGTTTCCATCTAGCCTGAGAGTCAAAACAGCAGTAAAATCTGAAAGTGAAAGGAAATTTTAATGTTTCTTAAGCCTCCATGCATGCATTTGGTTTAATGATTCTAATATATTTTCAGTAGTTAGGAGAGGAAATGATTATGATCTGTAATCGTTGATGCGTCAAGTTTTAAGTCGGAAGGGATGATCCTGTAAGATTATGAGATTCGTAAAGTTTTATAAAAGTTAATTTTCACCTCAACTGACTTTTATGAGAAAAGCTCAAAATCATTCCCTATATTTATTCGTATATTAAAAAAAATATTTGAACTTTCGGAATGAATTTTCATTGAAAATATTTTTAAGAAGATTACCGCTTCAGAAACGTTTACGCCAATATTTATACTGCTTTATTTCGAGAAATACAGTTCACACCACTTTGAAACGATTTCTGTTACCTTTCAGTTTGCAAAGGATTTAGCCTGGCTTTTAAAATAGACAGGAAAAGCGAATACTGAATTTAAAACTTTATTCTTACCTACTGTAATGTCGCCAAACTCCCGCGATGGAAGACATAGAGACAAGTTGTCTTTTTATATTTGTATTAAAACTTAACAAGTGAATTCGAAGTTATAACAAGGTTTGAATTCATTTGCAAAAATAATGCTACAGTAATATTTTTCATAAGAGAAAGACAAAGCTTCCATGACACAAAATGCGTCTTATTTCAACGCCATCTTTCAGACACTACTCCATTTTTCTTTTTTTACAAAACCAGAATAGGATACAACTAGCAGAGGTGCGATCCAAAACGGTCTCCTTTAAGTCTCGGGTAAGTGCAAAAGTTCTACCAGTTTTCATCACCCATAAAAAAGAGCAAATAAGGTAAAATGATCAGTAGCTATTATTATGTATAATCCCCATTGTTATCTATGACCTCTTGCTATCTTTTTGGTAGGAGATGAATCCCACGGCGGTAAAATTCCCGCGGTTTCGAGTCAAAAAAGTGTGGATGACAGTTTTTACGGCATCAAGATCCTCAAAGATTTTCTGACTGAAGGAATTGTTTAACGCACGAAATAGGTGATAGTCAATTGGTGCCAAATCAGGAGAACAGGGAGGATGGGGTAAAACATCGCAACCGAATCCGAGTAACTTTTGGCGAGTGATGATAGCAGCATGTGGTCTGGCGTTATCACGATGAAGGATAACACCGCGACGATTGATGAGAACTGGCCGCTTTGCTAACAAATTTGAATGCAGCCTGTCTAACCGTAGACAGTAGAAGGCAGCGGAGATGGTTTGGTTGAGTGGCAGGACCTGAATTATTCTCTGCACATCTTACCACACAGTCAATAACGCCTTCTTGGGATGAAGTTCGGCTTTCGAAGTCGATGCATGAGGATCAGAAGGGCGACACACACTCCTACAACCCTTTATGTTACGGTACATAACCACTTCTCATATCCTGTCACACATGTCAAGAATGTGTCGTTTTTGTACCGGGAAAGCAAGGAAACACAGGTGGCGATTCGGTCATCCCGTTGATTAGCTGTCAAGTTATGTAGAACCCAACGATCCAACTTTTTCGTAAAACCCAAATTAACCAGCCGCCACTCGACCATTGTCCGGTGCACGTTCAAGGTTTCTGCTAATTCTTGCGCGGTTGGGTTTAGGTTGTTCCTTATGGCTTGGTCAATATCATCTTCTCCAACGTGTGATGGCCGTCCACTCCTAGCCTGATCTTGACAGCTTCTATCTCCTTACCTAAATTTAAGAAACCATCAACGACATGTGCTTTTGTCTACTGCATCCTCCCCATGAACTTGACAAACATCGCGAAATGCTGCGGCTGCCGTACTCTTTTTATCGAACTCGTATAACAAACAGTGTCTTATATGCTCCTTCTCTCTTTCCATGTTACACCTTCTGAGATTTTTTTTGAGAGGATTAACAAGGCGAGACAAATGCATTTATATATGAGGTATCCGCACGTTTGATTGGCCGACGATTTTCGTCATTACAGCGTCATGTCAATTCTATTGCAAATTTGCATATCCAGAAACGGGTAGAGCTTTTGGCCTCACCTGATACTGTGGGGCTAGTTCGAGCTAGTTCGAGTTTGGCTAGTTCGAGCCCAGTCTCGAACTAGCCAAAAGGGTTGGGATTTTTCCCCTGGGAATAGGAAACTTGCTAATTGCGAACACACGTTATTTATCCCACTACATATTACAAAGGTTTAAGGAGTCCTGACTTATATTGCTATTTCTGTAATATCACTTATTAAAATGTCACAGGAACTCATTTTACGGAAAAAAGTTCCGATGTGGCCAGCACATGACCACCAGCCAATTCTAGGCTTTAAATACTAACAAGCTTTAATTAAAGTATCACTTTCAACTGATCATTTTGTAAGATCTGCTTGTCTAATTTTTGTGTGAAAACTGAAGAGTAGTGACTGCATAGAAGAAGGGTTAAAATTACCCTTTATTACACTCTTTATAAATTTACAATGTGTCAACTCGACGCTAACAAACTACGCTTCTGCTTTGGCGGTAACTGAAATCAGTAAGAACTAAATTCAAAATTTCAAGATATTAACAAGTAGTATAATTATGCTACAGTACTCAGACTATCCTGTTTCCTCACGGAGCTTTGATAATTTAGTGGAAGCAAAGTAATAGCCGTTACACCACGTTTAACCAGCAATAAATGCTAAGCCGAAGCTCATGCTACAACAAGCACAGAGTTTTCCCACGCTCTCTAACTTTTCCCTCCAGAACTTGATACTTAAACCTTTTCTCCCACTGGAAGAATTTGTATTACTTCACGCGAGCTACCAAATTTAAATATTCTGTCATTGACAATTAGGGAAATGAATATAGGAAAGAAACTTCTAATTAAATTAAACTGGTTATTTAAAATAACTATAAATCCCTACAGTTTCTAAAAAAAATCTAATTTTTTGTTCTAATAAAGAGAAATGTATGTAATACTAAATTTTGAATTATATTTTGTTAATATGTAAAAACTAGTTTTCCTAAATTTATACCAACATAAAAAATGTTCGCACCGTTTTTATTAAAAATTATATTTTATTGGGTAATTGAATAACACATAATATAATTGGTTTTTTGTTAATGAAAATTGAGTGTTTATTATATATTTAAATAGATTAATTTTTGAAATTTAACACTCCGTTGGGCGCATTTGATCTACTAGGCACACCTCGAGCACTTTTGTTTGCCTTGCTGCCTTCAAACGTCGTCACTCCTTCTTCATCCAGTTAGCTTTCCCTCTTCTAGTGCCACTGGCAGTAGCAAGGTCAGTCAGTGAATAAATTTCCTCATTTCCAGTTGACAGATGAAACGATTTAATAGGCTTATTGCGCCCGATTACGTTACAAGTTGACAGGTTAATTATTTATTCTAGAAGGTTCTTCACCAGGGGTGGCGAAACTTTTTGGGAAGAAGGCCACTATCTGAAAAAAAAAATTATGTGGCTTACAATTTTTACAGCGTACTAAAAAATATAAAATGATGAAAAATGTTATTTATAGGCTGATTATGGGATTTTTAGGCAAATAGGACATTTGTTTCATGTAAGTATGAGTAGTAGAAATTTAAAAAGTAAGCTAATGAATAAAACAAAAGTACAAACTTAGGTTTTATTGCTATAAAAATTTTATAAGGTTATCCATAAAATAAAAATGAATAACTTGAAACATTTCATTCTAAGTAATTATTATACAGTCAGGCAAACAGTAAACAATGAGGCTTTTGGATTTACAGTTTTTTTTACAAGTTATCTACATTAGGATTATTTCTTGACTATGGTAACAAAATTAGGTGTTTTAGGTACGTAACAGTTAATTTTCATATTTTCTTTTCGATGTCGAAGGTTTACTCATAAACATAATGTAAATAGAGTTTTTTAATACAAAGACTCCAAAATAAAATAATAAAATATAAAAACAGTTTAAAAAAAGCTTAACTTTTGTTCTGCAGTTTAAAATCAACCGAGCCAGACAGCCAGTGTCACAATCGTTCTTGAAAACGAACAACTATTGCAAGACATATATGACGCCAAAACAAGGCAACTCAAACTATTGGGTTCATCCGACGACCACTCTATCTTACAGCATTGTTATACTGGTGTCAAGCAGGGCTGCTTTCCGGCGCTGTTGTATTTAGTAGCGTATGAGTAGGTTTTTTACGGATTTGACAAAATTCCTGAAAACATTATTATTTTTTCAAATTTTAAAATTCTTCAGTGAGTCTTCGTGTGTTACTCTTAAAATTAGCCAGACAGCCAGAATAACGCACTCGCTCTCGAGAACGGACAAACACAGCATAACGGCGCCAAAGCAACGACACAACGACGTCAAAGCAAGGCTACTCAAACTATTGAGCTCGTCTGAAGACCACGCTGTCTTGTACTGCTGTCAAGCGATACCGCTTTCCGGGGCTGTTGCATTCAGTAGCGTATGAACAGAGTTATTACAGAATTTGACGAAAGTTCTTGAAGAAATTATTTTTTGATATATAAAATTTAAAATTTTGAATAAGTTTTCGAGGGTCACTGTTAAAATTCCGCCGTGTCACACTGCGCACGCGCGCCGCGGTTGGCTGTCCATGTTCTGTACTGTTCTAGATAGTAAAGAAACACAGCGCCATTTAATGTTTTAGCAAGAACTGATAGCGGGAACGCAGCAATGGCGACCTGAACCTAAAGGATAATGTGATTTCAAAATTGAAATTCTGTAGAAATCCTAACATTGATTTTTTTGGGGGAAAGGAGCAGTTACAAGAGCCTTGTTTCGCATGTGTGACTTTCCAGGGACAGCAAAGATACAACAACGGCAACGTGAACCTAAGATGGGTGACGAGAGGGCAACATTCCAATAAAAACGCTCTAAGTGTGGACTCCGTAAGGTGAGTTTTCGAAATTTTATGTAGACATGATCCACCTTTTGTTTTCAAAGTGTGAAAAATTTCATCGATTTCGGAATAAAACTTTACATTTTTATGGATTACACATAGACAAACAAACAAACGCGCTATTTTCAGTCTCTTTATATGTATATATGTAATTTGATTATTAATTTTCTATTTATGAATCTCTCCTAGGAAAGAAAATGTAAAATTATTGCAAACCGAAATTAAGAAATGTTAATATTTAAAAGGACTGTGTTAAAACTATTCAAAACTTGCAGTAAACTTAAAAATGCAAGTAATTTATTGCTAGTTTCAGAGAAGAAGATTGGCTTATCAAGGGGAATTGACTCTTCCCCAAACAAATCCGCAATAATTTGGGTATGATCGCGTTTCTTCTCCTTTGTATGTTTGAACTATTTCTTTTAATCGCGAAAAACTAATATATAAATTTATATTTAAATTAACAAGTAATAATTTTCAATCATGAAGGTAATTAATTTCCCTACGCGATTAATAAAGAACATATTTATAAAAAGATTGTTATAAAACTTACGGATAATTAGAAGTCTCAATGCAATATAAAACAAAATGTATGAATATTATAAATTTCAACTGTTATATTATTATAATGTCTTAATAACGTGCATACAAAAATATAGGCTAAAAATATGTAATTTAATCCTAATTTAAGTTTAAATTCATAGATGCTATTGTGAAGCTTTTAATCGAAAAGGCTATTCCTGAGAACCGATTTTTGACAGATGCTTTGGTTTAGCAACAAAACAGGTGGGAGAGAGTGTTAAAACTGTATACGTAGATAGGAATGGCGACAAAGGCATTCAAATGAAGCTTACTGATTGGCTGTAGATCAAGAAAAACTAATTGCTCCGTGTGAGGTGATAGATCTTTAATCTGAATCTCCCTTTGGGCTATTATGTAAATAAATTGCTTTTTATATAATCAGACAAATTAAAATTAAAAAACATAATATTCTGTGTCTGAAAATGGTAAAACAGAAAATGGTAAGAATAACAGTCAAACATCTTTACCTAGAACTAATTCAAATTCGAAAATTCAAATTCAAATTCAAATTCAAAAGCGACATTTGGGTCTTAAGAAACCAAATTTCTGTTAATAGAAGGAAAGTAACCAGATCTATTAACATTAAAATAATTTACGATTAAATACAGAATGTACAAATCTTCAAAACTAACAAAATATCCGGACTCATACTCCGCGGGTGTGTATACGAGCCAGTTTCCCTTAGAAAGTCCTCCACGAAGGCATCCCTCCCCTTAGGCAGATAGCCCTCGTGTGCTTTGCCATAACTGAATAACCTAACCTAACCTAACCTCATACTCCGCGGACGGTTTAAGTTCATTCTTGTACATTCGGACCCTCACCGGTGTATGTCGACAATCACAGATATGCTCTGGTGTAGGTCGAAAAGAGAGGCGACTGGCTGTTTCCCATAAATGCAGTTGTAAAAGCAAGGGCCTCTTGTGCAATTCAAAGTCTCATAATAGTTTAAGTTGTTGCAATTAATCAGATTTGAATCACATAATTTAGTAAGTTTTTATTACTATTATTTTATTTTCTCATTTACTACGTACTGTATAATTAAGTAAGTTTTTTAACTTCTATTATTTTCCTTTCTCATTTTGAATGTATTGTGTGTCTTAAGTACTTGTGTGTTTTTTCGCGACTGAATTACGGAGAAGAAAATATAATATTCTCATATATTCAACATTCACCATTAGTACGTGATGAATGTCGACATTCGCTGGTGTAAGTCAGAAATAAGAGTATTTGGAAAATATTTCGGACATACACCAAGCAACTATGTGAATGTTGTCATTCACCGGTGAAAGTCGACATTCTCCAGATTTCGGTGTTTCACCGTAACATATATACATGTGTGTGTGTATGTAAATAGTAATTTGGCAGTTTTTTTTATTGCCGAACAGAAACTGCAAACTCGTACAATTTTATTTTTGTTTCAATACAAAGTTGAAATCTTTGAAAATAAATTTTTTTGAATGAACAAAACCAATCTTTTCGTTCCGAGTCGAGTTCAAAGATGAGAGTAATTTAAATATTTAATCAGTCGCTATATTCCATTCGTTTAATATTCCAGTAAACTTCAACACATACTTAATAATCTTTAAAAAATTATATCAGTTGTCCATAGTTATCAAAATTTAAAATTAATTATTTAGCGTAAAAAATATTAACTGACCAACTGGTAGATTAAAAATCGAATTCATTCAAAAATCAAATAAAATAGTTTACTACTTTCTTACAGTACTTTTTGTACAAATATTTACATTAGCACATGGAGATAGAGAGTATATACAGAAAAAGGCAACGGCAATTTATTTACTAGAAAAACTTTAATTTGGATTTTTATTTTTTAACTTAAAATGTTAGGAATGAAATTAATATGCTCTTCTTCATAGCAAAGTATATAATACTCAAAATTAAGAAGACTATACATATGGTATACAACATAATTGATTCATTAGAATTTTGAAACTTTATCAATTCATTTTAATTAGGTTTGATTTTAATTCCCTATAAGAAAAAAAGAATGTGATTGTAAATCTTTACAAAAAGAAACAAAAAATTGTAAAAATTTTATGTTTATGCTGATGAGGGGTAGTCATATCCTTCGAATTTAGTTATAATATTTAATACGAAAATCAAGTTAGCTAACTTTCATCACTGCGTAGCTAATAATCAATGCGTACATTAATACACACACACATATATATAAATAAGCGATTTAGAAAAGGGCACATAAAATCGGCATTTGCACAACTGGCTGAACTTTATGACGAAATTAAAGTTGTCATCAATACAACCTTCACAGATTTTTTTTAAGAAAAGGATCTTAGCCAAGCCTAATAGCCTCATCCGTTTAATACATGACCAAGGTTTCTTGAAAATTAGCAACAGCAGTAGCGCACCCTAGTGTCTTAATGGCATTACTAATCTACGCAATGCATCACCATTACATCTATGAAAAATTCCTAATTTGTTTGCAAATTTATCAAGAAATTCTGCAATGCCAAATTACGTCGGATAAATTTTCCGCTCCGTTAACTGTGGAATTCGCTCATTCTGAAGACTTTTTCGACACCCCTTCCTCTCTACACCTAAGGTAATTGGAGATTATAATAGAGCTCTAAAGTGCCTCAACTGTTGTTTTTCTCGCTTTTATCGGTAATAAATGGCAAACGAATCGCTGAGTCGTGAAGAATCACATATATCTGGACATCTTAGTTCTTAATACATTCATTTCTCGAGTTAGTTCAGGGATTCCACTTTATCTCATCTATAAATGAGATTATTGCGAAAGGTTGTAGTCAGCAATCTGTGACGAATGCATGGATTTGGGACGAATAGACCGGATAAGAGTGGTTCTCGTTGATCTAAAAATAGCTGGCATTTATTTCGGAGGGTTTCGTTTTCGTTTCATTAATAAATTATGAAAAGTGAAAATATTGGAGAAGAATTTTAAAGTAACTGATTCATATATTATTTTCTCTTCCATTAGTAAACATCTCAAGTAATTATAAGAATAGGCGAATTAAGGAAAATGATAGCTTATAAATATATATAATATATAAATGATAGCTTCTAATCACATCACTAATTCTACCTTGAACTAGCAATTTATACATCTGCGTTATCTTGAGTGCACAGGAAGCATCTGGTAAGGCATAGTTGCTTGTACTCCTAGATCATGTGGAAAAAAAAATAACTTGTTGTCGAGGCTACGTTTCAGATTACGAGTAAATGAAGAACACTCTGCATTAATAGCAAATGCATCAACTTTTGTTTGACTTTTTGGATTTCTCCTTTTATATTCTTACCTTTGTGGTCAACTGACTAGTTATTTTAGCCATTAGTATTGCCAAAAATACAAAACTTTTTTAATCTGCTATTTAAAATGTTCCTCAAGTGATCTGAGGGTTGCTTTTGAGGTGTTACTCTCCCAATTTGCATCAATTTCCTCCATTGTTATCACAGCGATTAAGAAACATTTGTTAGAATATCACTGAGCTGGTGCTCTCCTGACTGAAATTGTAGCTTGCACAGTTCTTATTTGACAATACACTGACTACACATTAACTACTGTCATCTCCAATAACGCATATTATTCCAATAGGTCCAATAGGATCATGGATCATCAGTATTCCATATCGTCACCAGTTCGTTCATATAGGATTGCAGAAACAGACATATTCTTCTTTTGATTTTAGCATCATATTCTGGGAAAGATATGACATATTTGTTATTCGTATTCTGGCTTTTTGTTCGGTGTTGACTGTAGTCAACGTATTTTGTTTGAAGGTAAAATGGACAACAAACGTTTTCTGGATGTTTTAATTTCTAGAACTCTTATTGCCAATGCTTCCAATTCTATCAATAAGAAACTTTTGCATCTCTAATACCGATCCAATCATCCCACAGTTCACAATGCTTTGGTGTCTAAGACTACGGTCTCCACTTTACTTCGCATCGCTTAACTTCGCATACAATTCTGCGTCATTCTTTTCCTCTAAATGTAGCCCCAAATGTACCCATAGATTCAATTTAAATCACAATCGATTTATTTATCATAGTTCTACACGAATTTAGCTACATCCACTTTGTTCTGTTCCTAACAAAAGTTTTTTGGATGTGTTAATTAGTAGACCTCCTAATACCAACATTTCCCTCCCCCCGGGGGATGCAGTTAAACCCGTGAAGCTACTGGCTTGCAACTTTATTTAGGCAGTCTGGATCACGGGAGCATAAAATCAGTATTCACAGGACCAGATTCCCTGATTATTCGGGGAATGGCTCAGGCTCGATAGGGACCATATGGTACTGTCTTGTATGTCCTAAAATTGTGGTGGAGCTGTATGATTTTATATTCACTGCTATCCAGGGAAAAACACACCCATTGGGCTGTTGGCGAGTCTGGCGGGCCTTGAAGACTATTTGAGGTGTCAGCGAGCGCCTGATGGCCTGATACTATATTATTCATATCCTTCCTTTCTGTTCCCCCATGGAGGCGCCTGGATTTAACATCGACTTTGTTAACAGCCGGTTTTTTCGATTCGTGATTTTTTTTCGTACTTTATTGCGCTGTTCAGATTGGGGCCCCAGTTGAAAGCGGATTTCTTCGCCTTTCCCTCCAGGGACAGACTGCAGAGACGAGGATATGGAATGCGAGTTATTGAGCATACTCGTCAGCTTGGCTTTGTCCGGTTCGACTCCTCTGGCGAGGAGTAATAAATCATGTAAAGGGAAACTTGGGTCAGATGCTCCTCTGCTGGTTGACTGCCAATGTTTTCAGTTCAATTTATAAGAAATTTATGCGTCAAGGATATTGATCCTGTCATCCTACACGTCAGAAAACTTTGGTTGCTAAGACTATGGTCTCCATTTTATTTCTCTGTAATTCTGCTTCATTCTTTTCCACTAAACGTAAGATTCAATACAGATCATGATCGATTTATTTACGTCAGTTCTTTAGGTATTTTTGCTCGATCCACTTTGTCGCAATGCTCAAGGGCTATGTGAGTTCATAGCCTCATATAATTTAGTATCTGTTCTTACTACAAACCCATGCCTTTTATTCTCAGTCCTTTCAATAGCTTTATGCAGCATTTCAGGTGATGACAGTGTGAGCACTATTTGTTGGATCTTATTTAAATTACAATAAGCATTAATCGGTTGGGAAAATGTCTGTGGACGCTTATATTAAGAAGAGCCAAATTACTCCAAGTAAAAGTGATTCAATTGCTCTCTCACTAAACACTTCTTAAATTAAGGACATTTTTTGAAATGGAATTCAACTAAAGTTTGAAATAGGCGATGTACCAGTAAAAGGTTGTCGGGGTCCTCACTTTTATCCTGTTAAATGTAATGTTGAGCAATCTAGTGAACAGCTAAGCGAATAATTGCTTAAGTCCAAGAGCAAAAACGCAAACTCAAGAAGGGTTAATTACCCTTTATTTGCTCAAAATAAAGATTTAAAAGTTGGCCATTTTCTCAGGGGGTACAGCAAAGCCTTCACTTGGGCTTAAAATGTAAGAACTAAGGACTAACTTAAAGACATTTAGCCGGGGCGAACACAATTCTAAACCAGCGAAGCTATCAAAAGGCACGTAAAACGGCCCAGCATAGCAATAGTTTAGAGGACGTAGCCAAAAGGCAAAGGCGCGCTATTCAGGAATCCTAGGTCTCTCTGGAGAAGTCAGTGGAAGTTGACTTAAATACTACTCTACTTCTCTCGATTCTAAAAACTCATTTTGGTACGAAATTGTAAGCTAGAAGAGACAGAGGAAAGTGGCATAAAATAACTGCTATAAAA
This sequence comes from Stegodyphus mimosarum, assembly GCA_000611955.2. Taxonomy (NCBI): domain Eukaryota; kingdom Metazoa; phylum Arthropoda; class Arachnida; order Araneae; family Eresidae; genus Stegodyphus; species Stegodyphus mimosarum. The sequence continues at coordinate 913,046 of KK116233.1, read as the reverse complement.
TTAAAATACACCTTACAAGGTGATTACTTTTCTATTGAAACTTCAGAGACTCTAAAAGAAACAACAGATGTTTAACTATACGCATGCCACTCCCACAAGCTCAGAAATTCCTCTTTCAGTTTATCAGTTCTTCAAAATGACGTGTTTATTTTTGGTTGAAGTTCGTTGGGTTTAATTCAAGTAAGTTTCCTGCTTGATCTCCCTTTTTACATTGTTCATTTGTTTCACTTCCTTTTGAATTTAACTTTCAGATGAGTTTTCCTGCTTTGCGTAGGTCGTTTATTTTAAGAGAATACTTCTTTCCTTGAATAATTACTAAAATATATACTCTTTTATGCTTTCGTCGCTCTTGGAATAGGGCAAGCTGATACTATATTAAGTTCATGTCGGTTAGCATAACTTCTAAAATGCACATCGGTATGGCAACCAAGGGAGGTGTTTCGAGCGCGAACCAATGGGTTTCTACTGCTCTCGTGACTCTGAATCTTTTAAAACTTGCATTTGCATTTTATCTCGTATCAGGTGATCCAACAGAAAATATGACTAGAAACCTATTGGTCTGTTTTACAAGCCTGTCTCTCGGTCGTGTATAACCGGAAGTATGCTGATCATACTCTGACCAGTATTATGCATATTTTATCATATCCCCATGTTTATATTTACATATTTACATACATTGCATGAGGCTGATGCAAAGTAATATTTTTTTTTGTTTTCTTTGTTTTTAATTATTTTTATAATATAAACTAGATTTCATTTGTAGGTTTTCAGGATTTCCATAAAATAGAATTAAATACATAATTCGTTGCAAAACCTCTGCAAGATCTCATTTAAACGTCAACACATTCAAAATATTTTTTGCATTAAAATGTGAGCAATATTTTAAATATCATTACGAAGGGAATGAAAGGCAAGTAAGTTCAAAATAACATCTTTACTTCAGTCTCCTGCAGCTCTATATCATGTTCGATTTCCGCATTTGTAACTGGTTCAAGTGGGCAATTCACATTTAATAGTTGAGATTGTCCACCGCAGTTATGTTGCGTTCTTGAATGTATTTTTCTTAGTTTGTAAAAAATTTCCCCCTTCCTCACCACTTGCCTTCATTGTATAATTAAAAGCCCGTCTGGCTATCAGTTTCCTGCTCTGAATAACAATAATGACCCTACAACTTTAAAATATGTCTGTAAATTCACATGATTATTACGCGTGCTAAGATTATCGCGAACTGCAATGAAGAATACTTTTCTATAAATTACTACGAAATCTGGTTGCAAATTTGCGAAAACTAAGCAAAGTCATTAGTTATTTCAGTATAATTAAAAATTTGGAAAGAGATCAAACCAAAGAAAGAGATCAAACGAAATAATCGCCGTTTGTAAAATTAATTAAGGTAATAGCAAAAGATATAAGGTATTTCTCCTGCCTTCTTCGATTGCCTTCATGATGTAGTGGTCAGCATGCTGGGCGCATATTCCAAAGGTCCGTGGTTCGAATCCCGGCGAAGGCATTGCTCATTTTTCACATCTCCTGCTTCCGAATAACCTAATGACTTTACAAGTGGCGCCCGAATTAAAAAAGGTAGTGGGTGATTTTCCACCACCAGGATTTGGCGATTGTGCCCCCTAATCCCCAGTCGCCCTTTAAAAGAGGAAGTATCTAAAGTATTTCTCCCGCCTTCTTGCATGCCTTCATGGTGTAGTGGTCAGCACGCTAGGCGCGTATTCTAGAGGTCCGTGGTTCGAGTCCCGGCGAAGGCGTTGTTCATTTTTCATATCTCCTGCTTCCAAATAACCTAATGACTCTACAAAGTAAGGTAGCGAAATATTATAAAAAATAATAAAGGGAAATCAAATACCAAAACGTGTAGAAGATTCAAGAAACAAAGTATGAATAAAATTAATGAAGTAAAATATTAGCAATAAATTACAATGGAAGGTAAGTAATAGAGATTTCAAAATTACTAGTTGATCTGAATAATAATTTTAAAAAATTACTTCAATTACTACTAAATTTTAATATAGGATAAAGTGCAATTTTATTTAAATATTATTTCTACAAGAAAATTGTATGCATTTCTATTATATCTACCTACATTGTTATATAAAAAGGTGTTATAGTCAAATCCAGGCAAAGTCTTAAATGCAGTCTAGACAAACAACATAAGCAAACAGATTAAAATAAAATTTAATGTGAATAAGAAATATACTAGAAATTTGTTATAGCAACTTGATTAAAACTTAGAAATATCTTATACGAACACCACATGACTTCCTTCTACGGAGTATTAGATTAAGCACATTTTTTGCTGCATTCCACTTAAACTTATTTCCTCGAATTTCATTAGAGATATATTTCTCATGCAATTAATTCAGTTTTCACTTCGCAGCACTTCATTAAAAATTGTAAGACAAAGAAAAACCTAAAACACCAAATACAGTTACAAACAGTTAAATTTTTTTTACAATTAAAATTAGAGTTTCTGCGAAAAAGCAAGCAATTCAGCTAACGGGCAGAAAGACAAATTTCCAGTGCACACATTTTTAAAGTTAATTTTTAATCCCACTAGGCAAAAAAGCACTTAGTTTGGTGCAATAACTGACGTAATTCACTATACTACTAAGAGTTTCAAATGTAAACAAATAGCCGTTCCGTTAGGCCTAGCGCACTTACAGTTTTAAATTGTTGATAATTCTACAACTATTGCATGCAGATTAACTAAACCTTAATCGAAACATAATAAAAACCTTATTCGAAACATAAGAAAATAAAATTCAATCACGTTTAGAGAAAAAAAATGCGCAATTTACCAATATATAAAAATAAAAAAGGCTTAGCGTAGTCATATATATATGTTTGGTGCCACCAATTGCAACGAAAAGGGAGGTGCACAACTACATGTTGTAGTAGTCAACATATATACAAAATTGCAACATTCTACGGTTAATCGTTTTTGAGTTATGCGAGATACATAGGTACGTACGTACGTGCATACACATGTCACTAAAAAATCTATTCTGAATCCATTTAAATCCATTTCACAATCCGTTTCGAAAAAAAAAAAGAAGAATCCTTTATTCTGTCCTATCTACAGGTGTCACACAAAAACATACTTCAAATTTATTCGAGAGCGGTCAAAATGGATATTTTTGTTTAAATATGACACCGATTTTTTCCCCTTTTTTTTAAGATTACATTACTTCTTTTGATTCGTACAAGGAAGTAAAAATAATTCAAGTCTTTATACAAAATGCGTATTTTACGTGCTTTAAATAAAGCGTCACTTGCAAAGTATACAAAATATAATTATTTTCTTTTCTGTTTGTATGGCAACTATGTAGCTATTACTATAATCTTGTAATTAGAATATGTCTTAAAGCATGCGCAAATAAAATACTGAGTCATATGTACTTGAAGGTTAAGTAATCATATGCCTAAACTTATGAATATCTCTCGCAACATATATTTTCCCTTGCACAATGCTATTCAAAGCGTGGATATTTAATGAGCGTTGAACATATTAAGTCAGAAATTAACATCTCATTATACTTTCTCATTTCTGAAACTATATTTTTACGGTAATTTCCAGAGCACTGGGATTTAAATCTAAGTAAAAAATGATATACTAGGGAAAGTGAACTATATTAATTTCAAGGTTGTCAACATACACGCATTGCTACTTTCCACATGATTAACAATGCATTAACCATACACAAATAATTCATAGTATGAGGTAAATTACTAATTGTATTAGCATATCAAACATCTTGAAAGACAGTTGAATAGCGCGTTATTTCATCAACGGTTCAAAGAACAAGCCAGCAGCAGTTATAGTATTTATTATAGTGTGACAGACACTTTTTTTTGCAAAAATTAGAAAGTAAAGCTATCCATAAAGTTGAAAACTTATATAAGACATTATAGTAATCACATGTGAAGTTAATGCAAATTGCGATATTTAGGAACACTTAGTTTACACAATTATGCTGTTTCTGTGTTAATTCATGTCTACGTCTTATCCCGGAAGAAGGCATTCTAATTTGAGCTGCATGAATATGCGCATTGGCTCCAAAAGACCCGGCTCGTGGTTTTTGGAGAAAAAATCGTAAATTTTCAGGTAAAAGTGTTGCATTGATGCCAATAATTCTAAATCTTATGATTAAACTTTAAAAAAGTAAACAATGAAATGTTTTTATGAAATAAAATTTTTAAAGGAATAGAAGAAACATGTTATTGTTTACTCTCTATCGAATTTTATTTTCTTTATTAGCATTATAGATACAGAGAAAAAATGTAACAAATGTTAGCAACATTGAACAAAATGTTGTCGTGTGTTGCAAAGGAAAATGTTTCTCCCACTGGGCGAAGCGTGTTTTCGCTTTTCTGTGCTTTTTCACGGGGCAAACACTGCATTTCTCCCTTTTTCTATATTTTTTCCCAGTACAACAATTATGTCATCCTCATTTTTGTTTTTAGAGTCTATATCAGTTTCTGAATTAGTATCAAGCGAACTAAAAATTCGTGATCACTTCCATCCTTCAATAGGATTCCATTCCATTTTCTTCAATAGGTGTTTCGCCAGTTCGTACATCTAGTAATTTTCGACTCGCAAAGGAAGGTTGCTCTGTGCTTTAACCAATGCTCCCTCTAACATTCAGAACCATATGTAGCAAAATTACATTGACAGTCAAAAAGACCGTGGAAGACGCACAGAAGCCAGCTGTTGCTGGTAAAAGATGGAAAACGCTAATAAAAAGATCCATCCCCAACAACCAGTCCCGAGACGTCTCTATATACAATCTTCAGTTTGATAACAGGCACAACTACCTCCAGAGCCCTCTCGATAAAATCGGCATTGTCAGCTCTCCCACGTGCCTCCATATGTAATCCAGGAGGAAGGGATTTTATGTTATGTTATGTAGAAGTGAAGGGGCCACCTAATATTTACCCTAAGTAAGTAGGTATTAGCCCCACACATTAAGTAGAAAACTAACAACAATCCGGCATCATTTCTCGAGTCATGATGGAAATTAGGAGGAAGGGATACTGATTATCTTCGCACCATAGTCTGAAAGTTGAAACCCGAGAAGACACAATGAGAGGATGGGCACGGATATACTGGATGGCGCGGCGTCAAATGGCTGACCTACCGAAGACGGAAGTTGGCTGAAGAAGAAAAGTTCAGGAGATAATCTGAAACCTGCATACAAACTTAAAAAAAGAGATTATAATATGCTACGGGAAGACAGGCTTATTAAAGAAGGCGGTAGCTTAATGTTTCTAATTAGAAATTCTAATTATGAATGTGTACGGATGGATCCTTCTCAAGGCTTATATCTTGAAGTACAAACTATTAAAGTTAAATGGAGTAACAAAAATTTAAACATCGTTAATGCCTACCAGCCTCTTAACAATAGTGGACTTTCGCTGGCCCTTTGATGCCATTGTTTAAGGAAACCTCTATAATCTTGGGTGATTGTAATACAAAGTAATCTCTTAGGGGTAGCTCTGCCGCCAATAACATAGATACACTGCACAAAAAAAAAGGACAGTTCTATTTCTCTCTCCTTTAATGTAATTTAATTTTTATCTTTGATGATGGGGAGTTAAAGGCCTAGCCTAGTGTACTCCGTAAATAAAACTTCATTGATCCTTGATCCTGCATTCTACTGGGCCGATTGATGAAATTCAACTTGAATTTCTCATGTCTCAAAAGCGCGACTTAGGATACATATTAGATTTATATATAGCATTATTCTAACGTAAGTATTTTCACACAAAATTGGACCTTTTTCTGAAATAACAAACCAATTTTTGCTTACATATTTCGATTTTACGACTAAAATTATGCCAAACTGCCAAATTTTATAAAAAAATTGTATATTTTTTTTGAACGGCCCATTGAAAGGCGTGTCAACTGTACTTTACTGTATTTTCTCTTTTAATATATGCAGTTTTCAAATGCGTCGTAGTCTGGGTCAAAATTGTGCTTTCGAAATAAACGCAATTCAAATAAATAACATCAAATTCTGGAAAAGTTTTGTATTAATAAATATATTTAAAATGCGCAGCACGAATGAATAAATAGAAAATTTTAAAACAGTTATTGAAGAGACAATGCAGCACAAACAATTAAAATAAAATTCTGAAAATTTAAAAATGACCTAAAATAATAACTATGATTAAAAAATGTAGTATAAAGAAAACTATTTGAAAAAAAATAAATGATGCACCTTTTATTTAAACTACGCAGTTCGAATGTGAAAATAATAAAATAGAAAAAAATAGATAAATAATAGTTAAAGAGAAAATTATAAAACAGTTTTTTGAAAGAAATCATGCAACTTAAACAATTAAAATCAAATTCGAAAAAGAAAAATATTCCTTAAAATAATAACAATTATAATTAAAAATATAATATAAAAAAAATTATTTGAAAGTAGGGAACGATTGTGACTTTTTTTCCGCTCACGCTCATGTAAAAAGGGAAAGGAAAATAGGTTGTCATATGTTAAGAAGTTCACCAAACGAACTATTCTTGGCGCAAACTGAAAAGAATGCGCCAAGTTAAAATTTTGAATTTCTCCGTACGCTTCTCACCAAATTTTACAAAATTTAACATCTATTCATAATTTGAGTCGTAGAATCGAAATATGTAAAAAGATTGGTATGTTATTTCAGAAAAAAAAGTCCGATTTTGTGTCAAAATACCTATGTTAGAACAGTGCTAAACATAAATCTAATATAGTCGCACTTTCGAGACATGAAGAACGCAATTTGAATTTCGTCAATCGGCCCAGTAGAACGGGAGTTAGAGAACTCTCCTTTCTTTTTTTTTGCGCAGTGTACCTTTCAAACCTTGTGGATGACAGTGTTTTTTGCATTCTGAGCCATGTGACACCAACATATTGCTCTTATAGTTATGAGAGTCGATTTGCCTTGAATCTCGCTTTTACAAGCCCAGATATCTTCTCAGGTTGCAGCTAGATTATCCTGAATTCGATTGGGAGGGATCACTCACAAATCCTCATAGAGCTTAGACACTTTTATAAAACCCTAGTAGCAAAAATGCTTTTTGGAATTTCAAAAATGTCAACTGGGAGAAAAACAAAACCTTTTTGGACAATTCTTGACTAAGGTTTTGTCTTTTGATGCTACAGATAGTAAATGGAGACATTTTAAGAAATCTGTATTGTGGGCTGCTAGGCAAGCCATTTCCAGAGACAATAGGAAAAAAATTAAGCCAAACTTTATCCATAAAGAGAAAGTTCTCTCCCCTCTTATAAAACATAGAAATGCTCTACGATGCAATCTCCTAGCCTCTCCTTCTGGCACTATTAAATCTGCGTTAAACATGATCAATGCAAATATAAGACGTTTGTATTCGGAATTTCAGAGAGAGCGTTGTAAAAATGGCCTGTGTAAAAAACTTGACTCTACCACTTTTACTTTAAAACTTAGGAAACTGGCAAAAAAATATAGATAGGAGACAGCTCCAGATTGAAAAGTTCAATACTTGTAACAACACTGATGAATCTTTGTATAGTGACAATGAGGCTGCGAATTTGCTGAGTAGACAAAGGGGAAAGCAGACTTTTTTTTAACTCTAAAGATAAATTGATTGCAAAATTAGCCAGAAAGTTTATTCACAAATGTTGCTGTAATTTCGGTGGCAATAAAGTTTTTAACAAGGATTTTTCCAGTGAGGAAATGGAAATTGCTTTCCATGATATGGATTTTCTGGTTTGCACGGAGATCGTCGGTTTCTGGTTTCAAATGGTCTTGTTTGCATAGAAATCATAGCCATAAGCTGGGCAGTTTGAGCCTCTTGAGTAAAATATTTCTTCTTGACATATTTGACACTCCCTGGAAGATTGGAAGGCTTCGTGGAGATTGGAAGGATGCCTTTGTCATTACCATAAGGAAACAGGAAAAACAGGAAAATGATCAAGACAGTTACAGGTCTTGACTAGTATTTTGTGGAAGATTATTGAAAGGACTGTCGTAAGTAGACTTATCTATTATCTTGATCAAAAGAACTTACTTCCTCCTGAACAGTATAATTTTAGGAGGGAACACTGCACAAAGGATTAAGTTTTATTTTTAGTCAAAAACTCAGTGATGCTCAGAATCATTATTCTACAAACCACACTGTGGTTGCCTTTTTTCACCTATTTAAGGCCTTCAACAGGATTTAGAAAAACGAAATTCTTTGTAAAGTATAAAGCAATTTTAATATCAGGGGTAAGATCATACTCTGGCTTGCTTACTTTCCAAGGCCAGGTATATTAGAGTGAATTTTAGAAACAGCGTTTCTGGAAGAGTCAGACTGAGTCAGGGATTTATGCTTAGCCCCACACTGTTCTCTCTTCTTGTTTCTGGAACTGAGCCTGGGACTAATGCCAATCACTGTATTGGTTTTATGCTGATGATTTATGTACGGGTTTGTATGCGATGATATGTAATTATCTGGGGCAGCAATTCAAGTCTCACATCTGCTCAGGAAGATCTTAACTCATCCCTTCCAGGTTTTGAGAATTTTTCAGCGGAGCACAAGATCGTTTCCAATTTCTCAAAGTCTCTTTCTAGTATTTTTACCACCGGTAGACTGTACAACCTGGAGCCTGAAGCCTTATTTTTCTACGTAGGAGATGGAATTGTGAAAAACATCCCAAATACTTGGGGCAATATTTTGGTCAAGCGTATTGTCAGCATCAGCCGGGCTGATGCTGATAATTTGGTTTTAAGACGTAAAAAGACTCAAAATTTAAAAATATATCTCAGATAGGGTGTGGTGCTGTTGCTCAGACTCTAAGGAAACCATTATTAGGCCTGTCCTGGAATATGGTGTTTAGGTTTATCAGGCAGCAATCTAGATAAATTGGAAAGGGTACAAACCTCAATATTCCAGAGCCATTAATGGCCTCCTTAATTGCTGTCCGAGAGATATTGTCCTGTATGAGGCCGACCTTCAACCCCTCCGACCCAAGAATAGGTATCTCTTGACCAAACACTTTGCTAAGCTCAGCAGTTATAGTGATCAACACATAACTTCTAAATATTTATGTGCAACAACAATCGTCGTCTTAAGAGAAAAAGCTTGCTGAGCCGTGCTGAAAGTGTGGGATGGCTGCAAAGTGATGTTAAACGTGTCAGTATGGCCTGCTGAGTTTTCTTTAGGACCGTATTTTACTCTTATACTAACAAAGGTACGCAGCACACTTATTATCTTAGACAGCTAGCTCTGGAGGCTATTCACAAAATCCCCGGTACTGTGTGACAGATACCGATGGTAGCAGGAGCGATGGTGCTATCTAGAGTAACGAAATATTTATCAAGTAGGAGAATGGAATTAGGATTTGTAGGAGAAACCATTAATACTGCCTCTATTTTCGAACAGAAGTCATTGATTGCTATTGAGGGAGCCTTGAGTTATTGTGCCAATGAGGAAATCAATACTGATATCTGGATTCTGAGCCATAGCCGGAGCACTATACAGGACTTGTCTGAGTAGCGGAAACATGGAGACAGAATTACTGTAAATATTGTCCAGCATCTGAGTTGCTCGTGCGCCCGTAATAAGGTATTTTTTTCAATGGGTGCCTTCACATGTGGACGTTTATAATAATGAGATAGGAGATGGACTGTCCAGGGAGAGCAGTCTTATGGATTCTCCTGATGATGGTAGTCTTTCTTTCTTGGAACTAGCCTCACGGATCAAGTTAGAAATCACCTTCTCTTGGAGAAAGACCCCCAAACATGAGTTGCATATTGGAAACCTCCCTGGCGCTACCCTAGCAGAAGCAAGCTATAGATTTGAACAAAAGGCTCTAGATAAACTGCTCACTAGTCATCTACGTTTTGTGTCGAGCATTAAAGTCTCTCCCTTTTGCTTAAAATGCAACTTGACCCAAGCCACTCCTGTCCATATCTTATCTTGCAGCCAGCTGCTCTCCAGCCCTGGAGCTGTTCTTCGGTATTTTGAAGTCCACGTTTCATGTACCTGATCTGATGTTACTGTCGATCGAGTGGGATAAGCCACAAACAAAAAAGACAAACCAACAGAAATATATAAGATTTAAAAATCTTAAGATTAAAAAGAAATTGAAATTTGATTATGGTATGCAGATTTCAGTTGAATAAAAGAAACAATTTTAATTTTGTTCCTTACCGTAGTTTAAAAATTAGACCCCAGAAGTTATAGATACATAAAATTCTAATTTTATCTTTAAAATTGTAAATTAAAGTTTCATATTTAATTGAACTGTTCAGAATGGCAGAAGCATATGAAAGGAGAAAAATTGCTATGGCATTGCTATACAACCTCCATTTTTCATTAATAATTTTATCTCACTTAAAATGAAGAGGGAGACATTATGCGAATAACATAATTTTCGAAGGACGTGGTTACAATAAGAACATAACAAATCAAAAATGGTTATAGATAAACAATACAATATTATTTCTTTAAAAGAAACTTGCATTCCAATATGAATATATAATAATATTAACATTACAGTAGCTAATAAAATGTCTTCATTTCTGCTTTTCTGTATCTTGAATGTCATCTATTCTTATTGTTCTCTCTGCTACTCCATAGGACTCAAATGTATCCACAAATAATTAGAAAAGGTGAAAGTGCACTTTGCTCAGGGAAATCGTCTACTGAATGTCATTTGAAGTTTCCTTCGTTGCGACAGGCCATTTCTTATAGTAGGCTGACATAAAGTTCAAAAGTAAAAATGGAAAGAATCGGCATGATCTTCGCAGATACTTTGCTACGGAGTGAGACGAAAACCTTTACTACATGGACGAATCCATTTTTAAATTTAGGGCACCTCGTTCCCTGAAGGCATTGAGGAAGGAGGAAATTACGCGAATATATTTTTAAAATTTTCAGAACCTGTTGCTAAAAAGCTAAGAGGGAAATACTCGACAAAATACGGTACTTCATCATAAATTAGTGCCAAGATTATAATTATGAAGCTCTTCAATAAAGTACAATTTCCAATAATTTAAGAAGTAGCTGTGTATTTAATTCCGTAGACTGTTTGCCAGCAAATCTTGCAATAGATATTTTCTTCGAATGGCAATATTTTCTTCTATTTTGCCATGGAAAGAAATCCGTGAAATGGAAGTAATAAACAAACACTTCGAAGAGTCTTCCTTCTAGTCCTTAAAAAATAGATTAAATTAATGCAAATTTGAGTTTGAGGAAAATTTTGCTTTTACGTTTATGAGAGGAAAAGTTTCAATTTTATAAGTGAACACACTATTTTAGTATATCACAAAAATGAACTGAAAAACATTCTTGCAGGTTTTTGGTTTTAATAAAAGACTCGAATGTGTTGCACTTAATTGTTTATTGGAATGTACAAATCACTGAATAAAAAACAAAATGTTTACATTGATTGCCATATCCGTAAAACAAACAATAATCCCTCCAAGCGATTTCGGCCTCTTTGGTTCGAACAGCTGCTCTGCAAAAATCAAGTTCTATTAACTGCTTGTTGTGTCAAATCGAAAGATGACAAAAACGTCATAACAGATGTTTTGACACTAATGAGAAATCGAACTATGAAACAGAAACGAGAGCATAAAATTCATTCCACGTTCTCTTCGAATCAAATTATTACTTTCAAACAACATTACAAGTCTTATTACAAGTCTTTTCCAAAATAACAAAGAAGGTCATTCACACTGAAATACTGAATACGCTTGAAAGTAATGCAGCTGATTGTGCACATTCAGAAGAAATGATACGATAAAATAATGAATTACTTTGAATTTACAGGAATTTGTAAGAAATATGGAGCATGTCGAATATGTAAGGTAAAATTTTATCATCTTAAATGGAAATTTTAAAATATACATAAGTTTTCAGTTTCATTTACATGACATTGTATAAGGTATGAAATGCGTATCATGTAAAATATAAGAATTTGTTAAAATTAACACAAATAACATAAACTGAAGAGATTAAAACTGATAACCACATTTGTTTTATATATTCTCGAAAATTTGATTTAGAATTGATGAAAAATACCGTTGTACACAAAGCCTACCAAAATGAAAATTTGATTTAGAATTGATGAAAAATGCGATCATACAGAAACTCAGTGAAAAACAGAAGTGAAAATTCGACCAATTACGCAAAGTCTATTAAAGTTTCACTCAGGCTCTTATTTTTGAATTATTATAATTTTCAGCTGCGCAACAGTCAAAAATTGCTGCTGGTATCGATAAACAGTTCCAGATTATACTTCCTGGTATTTTTTCCTCATTAGGCTCAAGTTAGGAAAGTATGAAGCTCAGTTAATAAATTTAATTTTTTTTTTGGTAATCATTCTTTAACAATTCTATTTAGGTCTCTGAATTTCTTTTTGTAGGAACAGAAATTGTATCAATATTGTTACAAAATGCCTAGCTGCGGTAAGATAGCTTCACCGGAAGGCAATTTTAGGGGTGCCAGAAAATGGAAAGGGTTACCATATTTGGCGCGAAATCATTCATTTGGCGACAAAATTAGCAATAAGCCCTATAGGATGGAGAACATTCTATGGGCCAAACCGGTAAGGCAAGCCAAAAGCTATATAAACCCTGCCTGTACGCAGAGTAGCAGTCTAAAGCCTCGCCAGCGGATCGTGAAGTGCATTGAGAGCGCGCATCGTTGAGGCTATCGAGTCTAGCGTCGACTTAGTCGTCGAGTGTATTGCGAATTGATACATCGAGAGTGTGTGTATCATTGAGGCTATCCATTGTATCGTCGAGTACATCGCGAGTTGTAGCTAGGAGAGTCTTGAGAGCACATTGAGTTCCGAGAACGACCAAACCGAGTCGGGAGAGTTACTGCAGTGTTTTGCCGTGAGGCTGTCTTCACCGTTATAGCCTGATAGCTTGAAGGCTGTGCTGCTGATTGTTTCAGCGTGCTTGTCGTAGTTTTTTTAGGACTGCAAACGTATTTTTGGAGCTGTCCTGAATAACACTGGTTAATAAATTGTGTTTTCATGCTTGTCGTTAATCACTTCAAATCCATGAGCCGGTAAGAAACGCAACAAACAAACGCGCAATGATTTTCTTGGACAGAAAGCCAGTCCAGTACTGATAATGAGTTATATCATAAATTAGAAGGAAGTAATCATAAGTTAAAAGGAAGTAATCATAAGTTAAAAGGAAAGGCCTGGCAGGATGGTAGAACCTCGGGTCAATCAACATAAATGAAACCCTTCTAGACCACTTATGTTAATTATTTCCCATCAGAAAATAAGATTTTATCACAGCATGGATTGGTTCAAGTCATGGTTTTCTAAAAGCTAAATGAACTTTGTAAGGAACTCAATATTGCTCTCATGTATTCTTGCGACACAACGAAACGAGCTAGCAACAAGATCAGATAGAATCCCGGATGAAGATGCAATTCATATTCTTTGCTCCGCAAAACTTAATGATTCTACAGTCTTAGTTTGTAATTAATATTCGGTTAAGTTCTTCTTTTGGTTATTTCAGTTCAGTCTCTTTTAGTTTCTGAACGTGATATGCGAATTATTTTGCAAATATTTGGAAATCTTTCGTTTTGAATATGTTAATTTTAACTGACTTTTAACTGCTTTATTCCCAGCAAACGCACATATGTCATCGCCCTTATAGTAATCACAGCGGTCAGCCTTGGAATTTTTAAGTATTTTCACTTTTTTGTAAGAAGCAAAGGAAGTATTGTAATAGCGAAAAGTTTCCGATATCATATTTCAATGGAAATATCCAATTTCACTGTTCCCGAACCTATTTCAACGATTTTTTTTGCTCTGACGTCGGTACGTAAGCACTACTTAGTCCAAAACGGATTGTAAAATGGATTCAGAAGGTATTTTTTGCAACGTTTGTACGTTAAGTATATATATATATATATATATATGTATATATATATAT
>KK116233.1:857481-899110 GCA_000611955.2 Stegodyphus mimosarum | reverse complement strand
ATATATATATATATATATACATGACTGGTTCGATGTACAAAGTTACAAAGCATGGTACATACACACAAAAACACATAAAAATAATCTGATGTGTACAGCACATGTGTTTGTGTGTACGTATAACTAAAAATGTGTCGCATGGCTAAAAAACTAGTAACCGTAGAAAGTTGAATTTTTTTATAAACTGCTGTAATATCTAGGGTATATATATACGTAAATCCACTCACCTTAAAGGTCCTTAGCTGGCCTTTACTTTTGCAATTGTTGGTCGTAGTTATATCCTTTTAGTCACAGAAATGTTTCAAATCACAAAAGTAGTCACGTTTTGGCAATGTCAAATTAAAAAAAAAATCAACAAATAATGAAATCTAACTTTTAATGTGGTCTCCTGATTCGTATACTCATATCTAGGAAAGTTTTATATTCATTAAGAAAAAATATAATTATAAGAACTTTGATTCCCCTGCGACAAAAATTAACCGGGATATTCAATTTCAAAAATCGCAATTTTTAGTATCATGTTCAACTTGCCTTAAGAGACTGGCTGATTAAATTAGAATAATTCAAGGAAATAAATTTAAGTGCAGTAAAAAATATGCATAATTTAATAGACCGTGCAAGGAAATCATGTGCTGTACACATCAGATTATTTTTATGTATTTTTGTGTGTATGTACCATGCTTTGTAACTTTGTACATCGAACCAGTCATGTGTACTTCTCCTAACAAATGACATTTTTGTACTTTTTTGAACTTTTATTAATTTATCAGCTAGGATTTCGTTTTCCTGCCATTGTCATTTATTAATGTCAAGCAGGGTTTAAAGTACTTTTATGTAAATCTGGATTTTTAACAAAAACTAATCTGTCATACATTTTTGCCTTCATACTCGTTCAAATTTTTAGAATAATTCTTGAAACGATCTCAGAGATTTTTTAAGCTTACCTAAGCAGATCAACGGAAGTCAAAATAATAATTGTTTCTATAATTCTTAATAGTGTTTTTATTTCAATTTATCCTCTGTATTTTTTACGCATAATAATTGGTTTCTGCGCTGTATCAGTCAAAATTAGCTGAATAAAAAATTTATTTCCATTAATAATACACAAAAGCTAATAAGATTTTAATTATCAGCGGTATATTTTCTGAAAAGATGTGTTCTTTGAAAATGCTTCATTTCTTTCGGCATTTTTTATTTGCTAAGCACTCGGTGTGTCGCCGAATGCTGAATTTGCAATATGTTCCTTGAGTTAAGTTATGATTGTGATTTTTAAGCTTTATTTATATTCGTGATTGCTTATTTCATATTTTTACCGCTTTAAATAAAAAAGAATGAACACATAGATATCTCTTTTTGAAAACAACTTTTTAAAATTCGAAGAAAAGTTGGACTGGATTATTTAATATACGCAAAACGCACGAGAGTTACCTGCTTCAGCTCCATGCCAGTTCTGATCGAAGTGTTCCGGAAGGACAGAATCCGCCGTCCAACAGGTATTGTGATTAGCGTCGCTGACCGTCGTGCCGAAGGGCCCGGATTCGAATCCCAGAGAGGGTACGGATGTTTGTAAATGTACGGCATGGAGCACTCTAAAAATGCGGCGAGGCGAAAGTCCTCTGGATTCGTGTGGTTTGGTGGAAGGGGAGAGGGGTGGGAGACCCTCGCACCCGTCCCCCCGGAGTGCTCTCCATCAAAATTGGAGGCGGAACTGAGCTAAATAGCTTTGTCAATGTAAGGGGCTCAAGGCTGTTACCAACAACAGACGTAAACCTGCGCTCGTTGCCACGAGGAATTTCGTGGGCTTGGTCAGAAAAGTGAGCATTAGCAACAACAACAATTACAGTAACAGCACAGAATCCTCAGAATGAAAATTAAAATTGTCGGCTTGTTTGTTTGTTTAACTGAATCTGCAGCAAAGTGCATGACAACAGTCTCTCTAAGTGGAGGGGATGTTTCATTTTTCGAGAGAAAATGCCACCAGTTCTTGTTCTACAATTCGAAAAGCCACTAAACTACCCATGCAACAATAATTTAAATTTTATGTCTTAGAAAAACATCGACTGCTCAATATAACACAACTAAAACTACTCCTCGACATTTTCTTGTCAAGCATCAATTTTGAATTCGGAAAAAGCATTCAAACATCTTCAAGTTCCATACAAATTGAAAAATTTCATATAATTTATTTTTTAGAGTAATCAGGTAATTATAAGAAAGAGACAGAAAAAATGAGCAATGCCTTCTCCGGGATTCGAAATCCGGACATCCTGATTGCTAGCCGAACATGTTTCCATTTACACCATGACGGTATTCTGTAAGGAGAAAGAACATACCTAACAACTTCAGCAAATCAATATCCTAAAACTATAGGTTCTTATGCGTAATAAATTGTCATCACCACATTAAATAAAAACATGCAAATATTCTTAAATTGCGCATTCATACTCAGAGCTATACCTAGGTCATTTTGAAAATTCCATACATTCGTGTATCATACGCAAACTACAATTTAGAGTCATAATTTATAGTTTGTTTATAGTCTATAGTTATCGACCTTTTGCACTGCATTATTGATTAATTAATAATCCAATTAAAGGACGGTTACTCACAGATAAACCCGAAAGCACAGATAATCGAAAAGGGGTAAAACAAAATTTAATTAATATACGGATATTCTAAAAACGAATTCCTCAGAGATTTAATAAGAACTAATACGTTGTTTAAAATAAGGTGAGTAAAATAATAATATATTTACTTAGGCATTCAGCTCAGTTTCTCTTTTTAAAAAAAAAAAAAGATATTATATTCCCTTTTTTTGAAAGTCTTGTTCACACATTTTTCAGGAAGAGAAAGTAGAAAATTATGATTTTAATTGAATTCTATTTACCCGTAAAGTGCAACTTTGGTTCATGTGATTATGGCAAAACACTCGAAGGCTATCTTCTAGAGATATTAGGTTATTATTTTAAAGCAGAATACATGAAAAATGAGCAATACCTCGCCGGGACTCGAACAACGGACTTCTGAAATACACGCCGAGTGTGCTGACCATTACACCACGAAAGCATGCTGAGAAGGCGGGAGAAATACCTTATATATTCCCCCTTTTAAAAGGCGAATGGGGGATTAGGGGACCCAGTGGCCAAATCCTGGTTGTGAAGAATTATCATCCGCCACCGCTTTTTTAGTTCGGGCGCCATCGTAGAGAGATTAGGTTTTTATGAAGCAGGAGCCATGAAAAATGAGCAATGCTCTCGCCGGGACTCGAACCTCGGACCTCTCTAAAACGCGCCGAGTGTGCTGACCATTAAAGAAGGCGGGAGAAATACCTTATAATATGTCTAAGAGAAGGGATGCTTTTGTGGGGGTGTTTTTTTAAAGGAAACTGGCTCGTTTACACGTTACACATGGGAAAACCCAAGAAAACTCCCACGCAGCCAACCTTTCACCGGAATCTGAACCCGGATCGAACTACCAGTGTTCAGTTGCTAACTTCTTGGCCATTGGGAAGCTAAAATCTTTAATAGGTTGGTTACACATTTCAGTGGTCCACCTTAACAATACTGGATATTTACTCTTCGTTTTTGTTTTCTTCTTCGCATTCCACAACTAACATATATTGAACGCTACACTGAGAATGTCTTGGTCTGATAAAACACTACGTCCTTTATAAATTTCATCTTTCATTATCCACACTTCTGTTATAACGAGTGTAAAACGTTTTCAGCAATAAGTATAGGAAGCGGGAGATTGTATTAAAAGTTATATTTCGTTATTTGTCGAAAATACTTTTTTTTTAATTCTACATTCCCCAAAAAATGAATATTTTCGTCATTTAAAACACACCTCTAACAAGAAGTATTCGACTACGATTAACGATTGCGAAAATAAAGCTCGGGTAAGGACTTTTAACCCGAATGAGAGGGTGGATGTATATATTTATATGTAATACTTTCGAAGCACAGACGCGATAGTTGAGTGGTACGACGGAAGGAAGGAGTTGATACCAAACGAAATTCAGCCAATAATCATCTTTATTTGCAGATTTCCAGGCACACTAGAATAATTCCTTGTAAAAAATATACTCTTTAATCATAGCAGTTACGATAATTTCTCATATGCACATTAGAAGAAGAAAGGGGGACATAGCAAAAATAGAGAAGCCAGCAAGGCGGAAGCTAAGAAAAGGAATGCAGCAGAAGAAGAATGGCGTAATTCATCGCTAGCGGTATTTATACCAAGTTTGATGTACAAGTACAACTAATCTATGATTGGTTAGTTTTAGTTTTAGTTGCCTTTTTCAAGTAGCGTTACAGAACGATAAAAGGATCTCGAATTTGGGAGAACAGATGAATTTAATGAGACAGGAAATTACCAGACAATTATGGTAGTATAGAAATTAGCACATGTATAAAATGAATGAACAAATCGAAGGTGTCAGTTTGCTGTAAGAAAAGTACCTTCAATATGGAATATGATCGCCTCTAGAAGCAGTACAGCGATGTGTGATGCTTTCAATTATGCGGCCTATCAGTTCCATAGGAAGCGCAAGTTCAGTTCCATAGCTCTTGCAAAGGAGTTGCAAGCTCGGCAAGGGTCTGAGGGGGCGGATTGAGAGCAGCTAGACGTCTCCCTAAAGCATCCCAAACGCGCAAGATAGTAGTCAAGTCCGGGGATCGAGCTGGCCACTCCATGCACATAATTGTTTCCTGTTGAAAATAATCATCTACGATGCGAGCCCTGTGTGGTCTTGCATTGTCCTCCTGTAACAGGAAAGAATCACCTATTGCCCTGGCATATGGGCGCACATAAGCATCAAGGATGTCATCTCTATAAACCTGAGCATTCACGGTTTCCCTTGGAAAGACATAGAGGTCTGTGTGTTCACTCAAAGAGATGCCACCCCAAACACAGACACTGCCTCTTCCGTATGCATCTCTTTCACGGATGTTTGACTGATGATATCGGGTTCCAGGTTCTCTCCATATCAAACAACGCCTACTATCGCATTCTAGACTAAACCTAGACTCATCTGTAAAGGGAATACCCCTCCACTGATCAGGCGTCCAGTGGACATGCTGTCGTGCCCACTGCAAACGGTCCCTCCTATGGCGTGACGTGAGCGGCACGCAAATGGCTGGTCGCCTCGCATACAGACCACCTTAGTGAAGCCTTCTACGTACAGTTGACGTTGACACCAACTTTCCTGTGGTTTCAGTAAGGGAGGATCTAAGAAGAGTCGGAGTAGCGGTTCTATTCCTGCGTGCACATAACAACAAATATCGGTCATTGGCGCTCGTCGTAGCAGTTGGCCGTCCTTGGTTGAACCTCCTAGATGCCGAATCTGTGGTTTGAAATTGCCTCCAAAGTCTATGAACCACAGAAGGACTCACGTTTAGCCATCTGGCCACTTCTGTTTGACTTTGTCCTGCCTCTAGTCTCCCAATGGCTCTCCATTGTAGTTCTGCAGGCAAATGATAACCGGAATTGTTACGAATTGCCTATCTAAGATTTCTGATGTCACTATCACAGTGAAATATGTGAGCTTGCTCTCACACATGGACTTCTATGCTTCTCGCAGATGATGTATTCCGAGTGCAGCGCCACTGATTTGCATTTTGCAGTTTTACTCAGCTATTCTTACTTGGCAACATATTCAAATTTTACACGGTTTGGCTAATTTTTGAGGAAGTTATCGCTATTTTGTGTGATTTTTTCTTAATTTATGATAACCAGTGTATGTTTCTAACACCATATAGAATTTCTATAGCAAAATTTCCCCTTACTATGTACACAATCGTCTGTATGAAAATTAAAATGTAATGATCACGAAAAAATATTTGTAGCGTAACATATAAATTGTACCTCTCTAGGTAAAATCTCTTTTTTAATTTTATTTAAAGACTAATATTCTTCTTAATATTTCGGTATCTCCGTTTACACAATGTCATTTAAAAAAAATACTGAAACAAATGCTGGAACTTTTAAAAGTGAAATTCTTTTGAGTCGCTAATTAATTTTATTTAATAGTAAAAATGCAGTTTGATCTATTAGTAATAATAGGTATTGTTACGAGTTTTTGCATACACGTACACTGCGAAAAAAAATGGGGACAGCTGTATATCTCCCGTTCTACTGCGCCGATTGACGAAATTCATATTTCGTTTTTCATTTCCGAAAGCGCGACTTAGGATATATATTATATTTATATATAGCATTGTTCTAACATAGGTATTTTGGCACAAAATAGGTTGTTTTCTGAAATAACATACCAATTTTTTTTCCATATTTCGATTCTACGACTCAAATTATGCCTAAATGTTAAAATTTGTAACATTTGGTGCGAAATTTACGGAGAAATTCAAAAATTTAACCTGGTGAACTTTTTTTAGTTTTCGCAAGAATAATTCACCTGGCGAACTTCTGAATATATGGCAACCTATTTTCCTTTCCGTTCTATTGTGTAGGAGTGGAAAAAAAGTCACATCATTCCTGCCTTTTTACATTGTGGATGAGCGGAAAAAAGTCCCAGCATTTCTACTTTCAAATAATTTTAACAAAGTGCGTAAAACACATTATCGTTATTATCGCTTTTAACAAATATGCCAAGTTTCAAAACGCGCCAATATATAAATTCACGTATATCTTAGAAACATTTCAATAAAAAAACTCTAATTTTTTGCAGGTGTGCTTAGAAATACATCTACTTTAAGATGATGTTAAAGATTTCATAGGTTATAATTCAAAATTTTTTTCGAAAAATATATAAAAATTATTTAAACATACGAATTTAAAAAAAATCATAAAAAATGGGAGAATTTTATTTGGAATGAGCCTAAATTTCGAATTCTAAAAGAAGGAATCAAGTAAGTTTAATAAAAAAAGAGATATTAATAAATATATACCAAATTCAATGAACATTGAGGAGCTAAAATTTTGAGAGCTAATATTTTAAAAACTACTCACGCGATTTTTACAAAACTTGGCAGAAGCTCTGCCGGAAAAGTAAGATTACACTGGCAGGTTTAATTAACATTGAGGTAAATGGATATCTCGCATTGAAATGTCGCAAAGTTGGCGATGGTTTTGATGACTAATTTTTGTCTCGAAATTTGGCGAGAAATCGGAAAAAGTCGCCAAACTTGGGGATAATTTGGTGACATTTGTGCCCGGCTCCTCTGTAACCATATCCAGCTTTTATATGTAGCTTCTACTATATCTGCCTTCCAGTAATTTCGAGAAATGGAAGGTACTAGAGGTTTCTCGGCAGCCAAGGGAAGCCCAGAGAGAGCCTCAGTTTTCAATTTCTCAGTTCAGAGTCGATTTTTGAATACTGAGATACCTCCGTGTGAGCTTCGCTCTTTAGATGCACTTTGCATTGTGATAACGTTCGTAGTAGTCTGAAGTGTAACTACTGATTGTGCTGTGTGATAATGAGAAGAGCTGTTCATGTGCTTCTGTGGAAAATTCCAGAATTGTCAAATGTTTCTTTTGGCAAAATAAATTTCATTACACTATCATCGAATCTGAGTGCATTCAATTTATTATGAAGCAGTACGTACGGAATAGTATTATTTTTATCTATGAAGAGACTTGAAAGTATTTATGAAACCGTAAGCTGAAGTTTTCAGATTATAAGTCAATTCTTAAACTATTTTTCTAGACGTACTGGTCTTTTAAAGGGGTGGTCATTTTAAGGAGTTATTTGCTGATTATATTCTCTTCATGCTGAAAAAATTATTTGTCACTATAATAAAAATTTTTAAAATGAAAAATTCACTTGACTACTTTCTAAAATAAAAATAAAGAAAATGTTACTTGTAATGCACACATCTCTTTTTAACGAAAGCACATTTGTTTCTCAGTCTAGATAATACGCAGATTCGATATAAATATAATAATCCTCTGTTATTTCACAGCTAGTGTATTATGTCATGAATTATTATTCACAGTCAGTCATATGAACTTGAAAAAATTTTGTATATTTAAAAGAATTCCTTTAAATATGCAATAGAATCAGATTCTTAGGAACGCAAAGAATTCTGTACAAAAATTCTCACAAAACAAAGTTTTTCCAGCTGATAAAATGCTTTCTTTCTAAGCAGAAGCAATGTTCCAAAACATTCTTAATGCTACAAATTTTTAAAAGGATTCTTAGAATAAAAAAGAAAAAAAAAAAAAGAAAAAAGAAAAGCCATTGGAATACGAACTAATCAAAGACCAACATCTCTTACACTTCTATTCAAAATACCACAAAAAGGCCTTTTGTTGGTTTCAGCTTTCAGTATTCCACAAAACCACATTTCATTAAATTCAAAAAACACATCAAAGCGAAATATCCTCATCTAATAAGGATAACGAGAAGAACTGGATTTTCATCTGATTTTAAAACCGCCAGCCAATCAAGAAACATCAAAGTAAATGACTTCCTTTTTCATTATTCAGGCTCAAAATAATAACAAAAATTGAACTGTATCCCTGGGTTTTGAGAATAAAAACATTTTTTTTTTCCTGATCATGATTTTTACTTACCTAGCAATTCAAAAGATGTGTGGTGGGGAGGAAACACGGAATGAAAATTACGTTAAAATAAGCAATAGAATTAATTAGTATTCCTCAATGTTCGCTTTTTGTCATTAATATAATTAGAATACAATCGAATTTCCGAATGCAAGGTTTAAGGTTTACTGTTTTTTTTAACTTCCTTCTTTTTCTTCTTGTTTTTTTTTCTATTGATTTCTTTTTCCAACTTCGTGTTTTTATAATGCGTTTTTTATGCAATTTTTTTTATACCATCTTCTACAGTACCTCAGCGGGTTTCGTGTAAAACAAGAGCCAGTCGTCAAATTATGCGGGTATGATTCCGAGGCGATGTTGTTTTAATGCAAATTGTTGTTCCGTTGCTCTTTGTATCATTAAGAAACGCGATCGTCTGCGATGCATAATGAAATCAAGTACTTCACTGTAACCGTAGTCGAGTAGAGAAGCAGTTTGATGCGGTTTTTTTCGCGTCCGTTGCACTTGCGACTGATATTGGAAAACGATTTTTTTTCCCGTGTATGGAAAATAAAAGAAGAAATGAGAAAAAATTCGAACAAGCATAATCATTAAATAACAGCTTTTCAATTAATGCTAAAAGGCAATGAGAGGAAATATCAGAAAAAGTAATTATTTTTCGTTTCAGCATGTTCACGATTTAGTTGAAAGCTGATATATAAAAGGCTTTTTTTAACTGAATTTTTGATTAGAAATAAGTAATAGAAAAAAATTATAGCTTTATGCTAGCATTTTTTGAATTCCATTTAAAATTGGACTCTTTTGTTTTCCTGAAACAGAAATTAAATTACTGGAGTCGATGTATTCTGAAAGTGTTTTGTTCCAGTCATATCCATATATCATCTTAATGCATCTTTTAATAATCATCTTTCGGCATATTTTAATGAGAACGGTTTAATATCGTCAAATTTTATTTTGAAAATAATTTAGCACTTGAATACATTATAGAAGATTAAAATCAAAATTTTTACATGCGTTATTAAAACTAAAAATTAATTTCGAAAATGCGCATCGCTTTCAGAAATTTTTCCTCCTAGTTTAAAGTTATTTACTTGATCTACGTTATGCTAATATTGATATTAATAATTTTTTAAAGACAAAAACTAGTGAATGATATGCTTATCTTTCATAACTTCTCTTTTTAAAATTTTTAACGTTTTAATGCAGTTGAATTTTTTTTTTTTATAAAAAAAAAAACCTCTTTCTTCGGGTTTTGAACACGAATGTAAAAATTTATCTTTAAGGTAACTCTAGGTAAATGAATGTAATCCAGTTAATTCTTGTAATTTTTATATCTTAAGTGTCGTAAGAGGAAAGAAAAGTGTAATGCTTTCATTTCAGAGAAACAGAGAAAAATATTAAGGAATTAGAGAAGGGAAGCAATGCAATCTTAAATAGTCAAGTTTTTAATCGCTTTTTTTTGCATGCGATTTAGCCTCAAAATACAAGCAACCGGCCATTCTTTAAAACAGTCAACTAAATTAACTTGATATCGTAAATTTTTAATATTCTAGTACTTTTAGTGTTAGGTTCAGTATTTTCCTCTTTGAAAACAATTTAAAAAATGTTATTGTTGTTGTTTTGACTTATATGACAGAAACATCAGAACAAGCCCACGAAATTCATTGTGGCAAGGAGAGCAAGATTTCTCCTGTCGTTGGCAAAAGCCTTGAGTATGCAGGTGAGATTACGACTTCGCTCAGTACCGCCCTTAATTTTGGAGGAGAGTTACCCGGGGAGACGGGTCCGAGGGTTTCCCACGCCTCTTCCCTGCCACCAAACTTTCGAGAGGACTTTCGGCTCTCCGAATATTTAGAGTTCCCCCATCTCGCACAGATACTATACATTTATAATCAACCATGCTTTCTCCGGAATTCCAACCCTGGCCTTTAGGTATCTCAGTAGGCTTCCCTAACCACTACTCAGTCTTCGTCTTGAGCAGCGAAAAAAAATCATATGATTAAGTTATATATAAAAGCCAGATCATTTTTAACAGCAATACAAAATCCCTTAATTTAAGTATACTTTCTCGGTATTTTTGCATTAAAGCCATACCACTTAGTTCTATTTATGTTCTGGCCCATTTCTTTGGCGTCATATCTGGCGAGGTTTATTTGATTACTTTTCTAGCGACATTTATCTATCGTTGGGGTTACCACTTTTTTCATTTCATCAAGTTTTTTTTTTGGAGGGGGAGAGGACTGCAATGAATTTTACTACTTAATATTTGCGAAGAGATGAAGAAGTGTCTATTTTCTTCCTCAAAAAAAGAAGTGTTTTTAATACAGAAAATTTGTTCGAATAACCATCTCATGAAATTAAAATGCGACTTCTAGTCGAAACGGCTGGGCAACTTTTCCTAATGGTTGGAAGGAAAAGGTGTCCCAACACAAGCGTGATTTATTGACAACGCATGCCTTCCATTGCAGCGTACAATTCATTTAATAATGGCGTCAGAAGTTAATATGTATTGAATTTTACGAAGCATAGCCCACTTCATATGAATGATAACTCAGTGCCTGATTGGAATAATTACATAAGAAGGATGTGCCACTTCCTTGTTATTTCATCTTAATGTTAATCTTTTATTTCATCTTCATCTTAATCTGTTATTGCGTTCATGGACTTTTGCAATAAAATTACGGAAAAAGAACCTATTCACAAAAAGCAAAAGATAGTATAGATTGTCTTCTTCCCCCAAACTGAGCTTTCGGAGAATTTTGTCCTGAAATTACAGAACGTATTTTTTAACCAGGGTTACTATACTATAAGGTTTGTACTTGTGTGACGTCACTGACTTCTATCTACTGAAAAGCAACTACCTTCTACTCACTTTGTATTCTTCTTTTCCGCTATTTCTATAAGCAAATAACGTCAGTATCGAGTAAAAGCTAACCTTGTTTGTATACTGATCTAGAAGAGTATTATTGTGAGAAAAGCAATGATACAAAATGGGCCAATATTTGGCCGAAAGTGATGGTTATGGCTTTGGAATAAAAGTACTGCATTCTCTTCTTAACATTCATTCTACAAAAACTAGTAGATCTAAATCTATATTATTAAAACAATGAATATCGTTTACGTCTTCTAATTTCTTCAAAAGGAAACGGAGTGAAAATGATCACGAAATATTTTAATAAAGCTTAAGTTGCTGCTTACTGTGCCGACTGAAAATATAGCCTGTCCTATAAATGTTCCCTTTTTAGGCACAGAAAATGGATATGTGAGGACACAAGTATTCCAGATTTCTTAAATAAGTTTGAGATGAAGATTAAGTTCCAGAAAGACAAGGTATGAATATTACCTTGTAAGGTTTTAGTTAAACTAACAAAGTTTTATTTTAATTTAAATCTTTCTATCTCTTCTCAGTTTCAACTTCCCGTCAGAAGAAGCGCGCGTTTTCAGCTTATGCTAATTTGAAGTAGAGCCAAGTACTATTTAAACCAGAGGTAGAAACCTCTCAGTGTGAGAGAGCTTTTAGTCTCAGATCACGGTCATTCTGTTCGACGTTCGCCTGACCAGCTAGCAGATAATTTCTAAGCCATAGTGTTTACTACGTGATTGCTTATTGCAATAAATTGAAGTGCGCTAGTATTAGTATCTCTTGCTACGCACCACTTAGTTAGAGGCCAGCTCCGCGAAATAGCTCTGTGAGCAAAGTTTAATTAAATTTCTATTTAGCTTTAGTTTAAATTTACCTGATTGTTCATTTAGGCCCAAGTGTGGTCGTTTACTTTCTGTATCCCTCCCGAGTTGGGAAGTGTAAATAATATTGATTTAATAAAAGAGGATTTTAAATCCCTTCCAAGTGCAGTTATTCTTCAGCACAGTATCTACACCAGAACATAGCTGATTTCAGCTCCCTGTTCCAGATCAGGACTTTAGGACTTTAAGAAGTTACTTTAAGATGTCTGCCAAATCTACGCAAAGAACACTCACTCCTGACAACCTGAAATCTTATAAGTTCTTAAACGAGTTAGTTCTTAAATCAATCAAGTTCTTAATCAAGTTTTTAGATTAAACAAATTAATGAACTTTCAAGTTCTTAAAATGAATAAATTTCGAAGATCCTGCATTAAAAAAATTCACAATACTGAATCGGTTATTTGAATATTGCAAAGTATTCGAGTACCATTTGCGTAGGGGAAGGAATGCCTTCGTGGAGAACTTTCTAGGAAAAACTGGCTCATATTCACGTTACACATGGGGGGAGAGCTAACCAGGCAGACAATCCATTTACCTAGGTTCAAACCTAGGATGATTTGGTTTATTTAACACGTTGACTGCCAACTACGAGATAACTCGTAGATAGCGTTCTTTTCTAGGACACCAACTACGAGTTATCTCGTACTGTGTTTACTTGCCATTTTTGTGCAGCTACGATTAAACTCGGAATATATCAGTGCTAATATCGATAGATGGCTTCTGGGAAAAGAACAAAAAATCAATGCTGGCTTGCATGAACAGAAAATTTATTAAAAAACGAACAAAATATATAAATATAAAAATTAATTCAAATTTAAGAAATGAAACAATATTTTATTGTTTGTGGAACTTCTTAAAACAATCTTCCACACAAAAGGCTGGCTTCTCTTTACAGGTTGGACAGAAATAACTTGTTTCTCGGCATTTTTTTTTTGCTCGGGTACATATACGAAATGACTTTGTCAGATGCTTTTTTTTTTTTTTTTTTTTTTTTTTTTTGGGGGGGGGTTTGTAATAAATTAGATTTTTTGTAGGTGGTAGGCTTTGTAAATAATGGAACTTTTGCAATCTAATTTTTTTTTCGAAACTGGTTGAATCTCTTCTCCAATCAACGCGACGACGAATTCTTCTCTGAACTTTATCAGTTTTATTTTAGAAGGAGTTACTTTTTGAAAACGTTTGTGAGCATTGTGTATATATATATCTCTATAATATGTAGTGAAACCTTTTTGGGCCATCTAATAGTCTTTCTTAGAGATGAGTAGTACGAAAGCATTTGATCTGATCGGTCAATGCCAGGCATTCCACTATCTAATCTCGAATTATAATCGGTTTCATGGAAAGTTTTCCATGGCGATAGGTGTCTGCGTGCGAATTAACTCATAGTTGGCCTCCGCGAAGAGATTTCTGTTACAGAAGCCAACGAGATAAATCGTAAGACCTTTTTTTTTTTTTAAAATAATTTTTTATGCTTTTTGATGAGAACTATGCACTAATGCACTAGAATTAGAGTTTTTAATAATATAATGGGATTAAATCAAATTGCCATTTTAGGCCATATTTCTGAAAATTGCCGTGGCAGTCAACGTGTTAATTACGGCAACGCTCTTCTATAGGGCTGTCTGGCTAAGTGGAGAATGCCTCCGTCGAGTATTGTCTAAAGAAAATATGCTCGTATACACGTTACACATAGAGAAAACAATGCAGCTAGCCTGTTCGCCGCGATTTAAACCCTGGAACGAATTACCAGTGTTTAGCGACTTTACCATTCATCGACTTACCGCTGGTGGTCTCAAATCATCAATAAACTATTAGCATTCAGCAATCTATAACCAATCCACCACTGGTGCGGCTTTAACGACACTGAGCAATGAAATATATAAATCAGATTGTTTTTAGATTATTAGGCCAACGGTGTGTTAGTCCAGAAGGGCTATTAGTCTCAAAACGGGATTTTGCGTTGAAACACTATAAAAAATCTAAATCATTTTCGAAATTGTTACCACCAAATGTTATCGGCCTGTATTATATTCAAAGAAATTAAATAATGAAGAATTTGAAGGAATGGAGGTATGTTTTTCGCACTGTGAAAAAACAACGGTACCTAGAGCGTCCAATTCTGAATAACGTAGTTTTCCACCAAAATATGGATACGTGGAAGCCCAAATTTAGAATTTATTGTGTATTTCGTATTTTGTAAAACTTTAACGAATTTTTATTAACAAACTCAACGATTTCAAAGTGAGCAATGGCAACATCGCAAGGGAAAAAAATATTTTTATCACCAGCGCGAGAGGCTGTCTATCAGAAATTCAAAGATATGCTGTTTTTAAATATTTCATCGTGCAAATTTTCTAAATTTCAAATATTCTAAAACTTTAACGAATTTTTCATTAACAAACTCAATGATTTCAAAGCGAGCAGTGGCAAAATTTCTACCTAGTACAGATTAAAAGATTTCCAACGCGCGAGACTGTAACTGCGAAGGAAATGGTGCTTAATAATAAATCTGTAAAGACAAAGAGAAATGGGTTAGCAGCAGTGAATGCAACAGCAGCCTGGTAGACTGCGAACTCAGGGAGAGCGCTGACAAACTTCAACAAACCTTAAATAAAAAAAAATCTAGTTAAACTTGGGCGATCGTTAAAATCGGAGTCCTTTCAGACTTTTTTTTTTAATATTTCCCTCTTTTTCCCCTCTTTTCACCCCCCTATATTTGTTGGCAGTATGTTAATTTAGCAGTTTTACGGGAGGTCGTGCCTTAAAGTAATATCGAGAAGATAAAGATGCTTAAAGAGAATGAAACGAGCTCAGAACAAAAAAAGGAACCATGTATTTAGTACTTTTTTTAGATCTAGCATCTTTTTCTTGTCTAAGTACGAAATATTTTTGTTGGAAGATAATCTGATCACCTTTTTTCTTATGAGTTTTCCTTCGGTGAGGTTGACATTGTTTAATTAAAAATATTCGAAATATTGAAATTTTAACTGAACTAACTGAACTGATGAATTTACAATAGATTTAGAAAAACGTATACTTTCAGAACAAGATTAAGTGCTAACCATGGGAAATAATTATGTAGTTCTTTTCTGAAGTATGCTAACCTAACTGTTAATGTATTAATTACGAAATGCAATAAGCAAATGAAACCACTAAGTGATATCGGATTTCATTAATATCTAATTTCATTAGTTTAAATTCAGCTTTAGGAGGTTTTCAAAATTAACTCAAAAAAAAAAGATATATTGTATTTCACTGATGTAGGAAAATATACATAAAGAACGCTTCTTATATCTAATGTATTTTATTCCCTGGTTTTCTAATCTAAACGAAACTGTGGCCTGAAAAAAATTCTTTTTGTATGAAAATATTTATGCAAATTAATGCAAATTAATGCTTGTTTATTAAAGATAAATTTAATAAAGAATGCAATTGATGATAAAACAAGTTCTGCATGCATAATCCTATAAATATATTTATTCAGCATATCTACATCAATAATTCTTCGTCATGCTTAAGAAAAGTATGAAAAGAACGTATGCACGTTTTATGAGCTTTTTTAATTTTCAAACAATGCATTTATATATAAGAAATAATAAATTAAAATTGAAAAGAAAATTCTGCTATCATAAGCAACGTTTTTCTTGTGATTGCGAGAAGTGCAGATTTTAAATTATAAAGTAACTTGATTTAATTTAAAACTCTATTAATGAAATTGACGTAAAATTATTTATGCCCCGTTAGTTTATTTGAAATATGAATGAAACACTGCGAGGCGGTTAATAAGTTTTCATATTTGAGAGTAATGTATCTAACAACAGGGAGAACAATGCCGCTGTAATCCTTCTCTGATAACGATGCAAAAAAGTGCGATTCATAGTCATATATTTTTCAGTCTAAGGCGTATGGAACCCACATAAAAAATTTCCATAGAAAAATGAACAAATTCTCTCTCATTATGTCAGCCACAATGGCAAGCATTTTTTAATGATTTTCGTCTTTCTAATCAAATGGTCGTAAAAGCTCAAGTTCCACACAATATTTACCTATATTTAATTTTAGTCGATTAAATGTGACAAAAAATTGATCATAATCGATCAGATAACGCGAACAAACACTCAAACAGACATTGTTCTTTATATGTATAGATTTTGTAAAATTTACAAATTTTTGATTAACAACTCTATGATTTGAAAGCGAGCAGTAGCAACACTTTTCGAAATAAAGCATTTTTATCTCCAACGCGCGACATTGTTGCCACTCGGAAAAATGAGTGGAAAAATTAGCGTTTTGAGAGTTTTTAATTTATATTTCAGCTGATTAAAGCCGCAAGAAGATGGAAATAATCGAAATGACATTTCACGATTTTTTTGAATCGGGAATAACGTATTTAATGTTTGGCAATGCTATTTTTATTTCATCGTAAAACTTAGAAATTTTTTATTAACAAACTCTAGAATTTGAAAGCGAGCAGTGGCAACAACTTTCGAAATAAAGAAGATTTTCATCTTTCATCTCCAGCTTGCGAGACTGTTGCCACTCAGAAAAATGAGGACGAAAATTATTGTTTTTCTGAGTTTTTAATAAATATCTTTGATTTTAGCTGCTTTTTCTTTTGGAAAAAAGTGGAAGTCGACCTTTTTTAGAACCCAGAAAAGAATTTTAGAAAGTTTGGTGACGATAGCTATAGTAGTGACTGGAGTTATTAGAGGACAACCAAACACACAGACTTTCTTCTTTATGTATGTAGAATAACGTAGGCTTTATTTTTCCATTTGCAGACGAAAAACTTGCCATTGCCTCTCGCGCGTGCGTGAAAGAAAAAACCCAGAAATTTTCATTATATGCTTTGCTTGAGAAGCCAGGTGATGCGTGTATATAAATCTGGACATCTGCTAAGAGATTTGTCTTTCGGAATGACGACACACATTGCTGACAGCATCAATGGGAATTTCTTTCAATAAATATTTTAGATCAAAGGCAGAGAGATGAAAAATACTTCAGGAGGAAAATAGATTCTTCGTGAACGTGTTTAAAAAGAACGCTATGCTTCACTTTTATGGAGTATTATTTCAAAATAATATTAAAGGATTAAAATATAAACATAAATAAATCAGTTAAAATAATTAATCATTTGTTTGGAATCATTTTACAACGGACAATTTATTAGCACACAAATTACTGCCCTGAACGCTATAGTGATCAACAGAGACTGATTGCTAAGCCGAAACTTAGCATAGGCGAAACTTTCATAGCCGAAACTTAGGTGTGGATTCGATTTCCAAGTAAGACTTGGCTCTGTGTGTCATCTTTCGTCCCTAGTCTTAGGTATAACCATTTCATCATTTCCATCGAGGCAAAAGCGTCGATTGGAAAAGTGTCGTCAGTAGCTTTAAACAATTTATTAATTCAAATAATATGAAAAGGCCACTTAAATAACCAAATAATCGCTTAAATGTATAAAATATGTATATATATATATATATATGTATGTATGTATTTACTTAATAATAATAATAATAATAAATATTTTATATTATATATATATATATAAATGTGTGTGTGTTTAAGTAACTAATTAAGTTAAATTGATACAAAACAGGCAAATTAATGAACTTAAAAGGGAGAAACTTAATCAAAATTAAATATTGTGAATCAAAACAAAAGATGCAAATTTAGTATATGTAAAGTAAAAAGTGAGTTTTCTTTGGCTGAGAATGACAAGTTTTAATTTATAAACTAAATGAAATGTACGGTAATTACAAGACTGATAAAGCTGTTTATCACTGTTAGATTCAAATTTTATGAAAAAGTGATAGAATCTGACACCAATACTACGACTTTATCTAGGATACTAGATATGCTTCTGTTTATCTCAAATTAACAGAAATGTCAAATTAATTATTTTAAAATTATTTATATCTCTGAAAATTAAAGAGGCCACTTCGAGATATCCAGCCTGCCAAAATAAATATAAAAACAAATAAAATCTGAATCCAAATTTTATATATATATATATATATGCGTGTGTGTGTTGTACTAAGGTTCAAACCTACCGACGACACTTTTCAAATCGACGAGTCTATCTCGGAAGAAACGGTAAAGGAGATAATATTGGTACCCTCTGTAGTGCACCCTGGTAACACTCTGAGTGATTGAGATGGCTAAATGACTGAGGGTTGCCGCCCTTTCTGATGAATTCGTAAATGGCAAATGTACCACTGATTTGGAAATAGTAGTAATATAAGCGTAAGATTTCTTTTTCAGCCTAATTCAAAATTATGTTATATCTAATTGAAGTGATTTATAATTTATTCGAAGACGACTTCCCAAACCAATATCCCATTACTAGAATAAACAAAAGACGTTTCTGATGCTTCTTTTTTGGGTGCTTTAGACAAGGAAATTATTAGAGCACCCTATTTAAGAGGTTTTTTTAAGACGTTTTAGTGCCCTGCGATTTGTACTGAATGAGGGAAAGAAGTTTTATACTAATATAAATGGTAAAGATTTTGGACTAATTTCCGACGTCTAAAAATGGAGATACTTCAGTAACTGATTACAAGTTTTTCAGTGAGATTGTACGCATCATCTTCGGGCTAATTTTCCATAATGACCTTGATAAATCACAAATGACCTTGATAAATGATAATTTATTTTATAAATGATTCTATGTAACTGAAAAATTCTAAGGAATAAATGATTGATATGTTGAGTTATTTTATATTTATTACAATTTTTAACAGTTTACTGATTTTAATTGATTTATTCCAGCAAAAGCTTCGAAATGAAACTTATTAAGCGCGAATTCGGAAAAAATTCTGTTAGATTCGAATATAAGGTACTGAAAAGCCTGTTCGTTTCTTCTTCGTTCTACCTTTTCGGCAATAATTCAATTTATTTTTTGACATAAGCGATTTAACAACCGGAGAAATTGCGCAGAATTTTTTGATTTATTGATTCATTGAATTCTAAGTTACCACATTTTCCTTATAAAAGTAGGTAAACAATCTGATAGTAATCATACTTTGAAGCAACGGCAGCTTTGACTATTCGACAGATTTACAGCTGCGTAAACATTTCTGTGATTACGACTTCCTAAATGCTTATTTCTCTCATTAAAGAAAAAATATCGCGTACGGATTCATCCTTCGGGCTTCGGAGGACTCGCTGTTTGTGACATTAATTTTAATATATTTCACCTCTAGACAATGGCAACGGTTTGATTACTTTGAAAAAAAAATTACCCGAAGCTACTGATAGACATAGATACGGCTGGAATAAAGTTCGCTTAAACAATGAAAATCAATCAATATCATATTTTACACCCGAGTAGTCACGAATCCGGACAGGAATTTGCGCGACCCTTGACGTCATTAATTGTGATCTTTTGCCATTCTTCATCGAAGATCTTTTCATTGATGGGGCTGTCACGTGACACTTAATGGCGCCTTGTCGCTTTCCAAAAATGTGGATTAGGATTTGATTGGTCAGAGTAGATTTGTGTAGGTTTGATTTGAGGCTTTTTTCTCCTTTTATCATACCGTTCAACGATGATATGTGGATTTGATGATAATAAATGCAACTTATTCCTGTTGAGATAACTAACCCTTCAAATATATAAAAGTGAAACACTGCTCACACTTTTATCATCTTATCATGCAAATATCAGTTAAGAGTTTGACTCGGCATTTTGTATGTAAACATGCAAAACAGAAATAATTAAGCATACCGAATTTTAATTTTGTTTCATTGGAAAGTCCATGGCCCGCCTGCTGCGGAGCAGAAAAGTCCCTGTAACCCGGCAGTTCGGTTCGGGTTCTGATTCTGGCAAACGGATACCAGCATGGCCGTTTTCAAGATTTTTCCATGCGTAACGTGCATACAAGCTAGTTTTCTCAGAAGTACTGTCTAACTTTACTTCACTTTCACTAGCAATACGATAGCCATTCGTATGAAGTATGGTAACACAGTTATAATTTGTTGTTGTTGTTGTCGTCTCCATATTACATGGAAGAATGTTTGCCGGAACCTACTTCGAAGAGAGGTTGGAGTTCAGTTTTCCGCCCCAATTTTAAGAGAGAACACCCCGGGGGTCCCACCCGTCTCCCCTTCCACCAAACCACATGGGAACCCGTGCCCTTCTGCACCGCAGTAGGCTCCCTTAACCCTTATACCGTCTGGGGCACACAGTTATCGTTTGGATTAAAAACATAAGTTTATGAACCGTATGGGAATTTTCCCATCCATTTGTAAAATATAAAAAATACTTTAGTTAACTTAAAAATTTAAATTTACTCTGAATCCACTTGTAAGAGTACGAAACGAACGTGAATATTTTGGAATGCATTAAAAAATAAGCTTCTTTAAAAACCAACGCCTATAATTATATGGACGTTTAAAATAACTGTTTGTACTGATGTGAAAAAGAAAGTAAGAAAGTGACATTAAAAAATCGAAATATTTCCCACACTGAGAAAGTATGGAATGATAAGAATTCAGAGAATTAGACTAATTCAACTACAAGTCGTGAAAATCTTTGTACTGTTAGCCCAAATATTTATGAATCAGATGAATCAAATACTTCTCAATCATGACCTGATAACAGCGTAAGATTTTGATGGCCTATTTTATGATATTATTATAAATATTGTCTCTCAAAATGTCTGATTTTGGTGATGATTTTATTCATTAATTTAATGTTCATTAGTTTTCTAAATTCGTGTTTGAAAACAATTGAAATAAAGTATCTTCTTCCGAAAATAAGTTCTCGGACATAATTTTTAAAATCCTCACCATAGCTTACAATTGTTCCTTCAGTATTGCCAAAACAAGATGAAAATTTTGTTTGTCATTCTCCTAGTGGCACATTACAAAAGAAGAAAAGTAAAATCTGTTTTTGAATTATTTTTTTATTACTTTTAGCATTTCGTTTTAGTTCTGCGTGCAAAGAAAGCTTTCGTTTGCCTTCCCAATACTGTTTTGCTCAGGATGAGCCACAATCAATGAAAATAAAATTCTCATTTTTGACGTTAAGAGCTTCTGTATCAGTCTTTTCAGTTATTTTTAGCAGTATGCTACGAGGATCATCAGTCTGTCATCAATACCACCTGGGAAAATTTGCTTATAAAAAGATAATAATTAATGCGAAAAGATAATATAAATGCGAAAAAAACTCCAACCGATATTCGAATATTTTTTTAAGTATCAAGCAATATAATCAGATACTTCACTTAACAAATCACATTTGAATCGTTAATAAGTAGAGGTGAATTTCAAACAACTTCATATTAAAATATATCTTTTATTAAACGAGTTCTAATCTTACTTTAATTTGTAAATTTTAATATTAAGCAAAACTTTTTTACTTCCCGACCACCTATGCATATAGTTAATAGAGGTAATGTTTTCTGTACAGAAATTCGATAATGAGTTTTCAGTAAATAAAGGCGAATTAGGATCCCCAAAATAGGTTTTGACTATTTTTACAACGACGTCTGTTTGTGCGTGTCCGTGTGCCTGTTTGTATGTGTGTGACGATTTTTTTCTTTCACGATAACTGTTACATAAAACTTCCAAAAATGTCTATTTTTCATATTTAAGCTTTCTACATTCATATAAAGAGTTGATTAGAGTTTAGGCAAAATTGGACAACAGGAAGTGGTACTTTACTTGAAGCCCATAGATACGCCTTTATTATACACAGTGAGAATTTGAACCCAAAAAGCAGATATGAACTTGGGAGATCTGGTAAAAGGAAAAAAAGGCACTCCCTGTTTTTATTTCCCGCCAACTTATGTACGTAGAAAAGGGAAGTAATGTATTCTATCCAAGAATTCGATAGTGAGTTTTTAGTGAATGAGCAAGAAATTAGGGTTCTCACAGTGCGTTTCTACTCTTTTCACAATGACATTTTCTGTCTGTGTGTCTGCATGTACCCTTGATAACTCTTTTATGAAACTTCTAATAATTTCTAGTTTCTGTATTTGAGGTTTCTACATTCATGAGTTCATTAAAATTTGGGAAATATTTTACAACCGGAAGTGATACTTTACAGGAAGCCCATAACAGTCTTTAATGGAAAACCGGAAGTGAAACTTTACTTAAAGCCTGTAACACTTTTTAATAATAAGCTGTATTAAAATATACAGAGTTTGGCTTACTGTATGAACTACGTACTTCCAAGAGACGTTAATCGAATTATCGCTGTACCTGAAATTAACTACAAAGTCTTGGAAAGCTTTCAGAAAACGTTTTTATTTAAACACAAACCTTGAGCATAGTTGCTCTTCTTGTGCTTACAGCATGAACCACCACTTGTGGCGATGCAATTAAAATAATAGCCAAATTCAAATTTAAAACTTGGACTAGTAATCAAAGACTTCTCAATTATATTTAAATCTAAGCTGGCTCAGAAAACTCTAACTATCATATCAAAGCAGCAAATAATGCAAAGCCGAATAATCACAAACTTAGCATCAGAGATGACAGGACTAAAGCAATGTGGCCTCAAGAGGAAGAAACACGCTCTGTCTTACAATCTAAAAACCTCAACTTAAATACACTCCAAACCAATTTATATTCTGGTGAGGAAACAAAGGAGATGTTCTAAATCATAGTAGATCTAAATCATAGTAACTGGCTAGTTTCAAATAATAACTTTACATCTTTCCCCACCAGAATTTAAATAAGGGCAGCAAAAGTCTTTAACGAACCTGCTAAGATTTTAAATTTTAAACCTAACCATAAACCAACTTTTACAAGAATGAAATTACAAGTCTGAAACTAAATTTGAGATTTTACAGCGGATACACATCACTGGAGAATAAATTGAAGACATAAGTGCTTAATCATTGTGTCTGATCTCCTTCCAGGCATTTGGAAGGGAAAATATTTCAGCTAACATTTCTTAAATATTACATAAATTTCACTTGCCACTTCATCAAAAGTTTTCATACACTTCACAGTTCTCTATAATTAACACCCCTGCCTTCCATCACTGTAATGTATGCAAGGACACGTTTCTGCCTCTCGAGGACATGTTAGGTTTAGTTCCTGCCATCTCTGATAAGTTTATACTTGTTCAGCTTTGCATTACTTGCTGCCGATATTTAAATTTGATTCGCTAGTTAAGAGCTTTCTTGTATTTAAGTGTAATTGTGCAGTTCTTGATTACTAGGATCCACTTTAGATTTGAATTTGACTGCTATTTTAGTTACGTCGCCATAAGTGGTGGTTGATGCCGTAAGCACAAGAAATTCATGTATGTTTAAATATAAAGGTTATTTTAAAAGCTTTTCAAGACCAAGTTAATTTCATATAAGCGATAATTCTCTTAACGTCTGCTGGGGTTTCGAATTACTGCATGCTCCCAAGGCAAGTTAAACTCTATAAATATAAACCAAGTGTCTCAGTTTTAGCATTTAAGAGTTTTATATCAATAAGAACAATATATGAGGTTTCGGCTAAAATTGATAAATCGCAGTGGTCTTAAAGCTCTGGAGAGACTTTGTTAAAAATATATATATTATGGTATAACCCAAAGTTTGGTATTTCAAACACATATGTGGCAACGACAATGAACATTAAATATATTCTTTAGGATATGATAAATGCAAAGAGATTAAGTTCATTATGAAGGCGAGTTCTTTTTGTGATGCAATTAAATGTATTAGCTTTAATCTTGAATGAGTTCGTTTCGCTTTTGTGACAAATCGCTTTTCAAATAAAAGGAGGCTGCCACTAAACGTAATCGATATATATTATTTTTAAAGGCATAATATAGTAAATATAAAAAATATACCTAATACAAAAAAGAAATGTATGGAAGTACTAAGCACGCTACCAGGAATTCTGGCGCACCTTGGTGTCCGAGCGCAGAAGCCGCTAAACCTGGTTTGGAACAGGTTTATGCGTGACGTGGAGATGCTGTTCCCTTAGAAAGTCCTTTACGAAGGCATTTCTCCTCTTACGCAGACAGCCCTCGCATACTTTGCCATAATCAAATAAACCAAACCTATCAGGAACTCTACAGATATGCTGCTTTTAAAAATTTTGTGATTATTATGATATTGTTTTGAATTCGAAGCACTACATGACGAGAATATATACTACGATCGATGCGATATTTTCAGATAAAAGCATGAGAACGGAAATGAGCACCTATAGTTATCATTAACCATCGTATGAAACAATAGAATAATAAAAATGAATAGTGTTTATAATTAGCACTGAACCATAAAGTTTATAAACAAATTAGATTTTATTTACAAGCGATGAACCAGAAATAATAGCTTATTTAAAGTTCGTTGATATTCCAAATGAGTGGGATGTGGTGGGATTCCAATACGCTAGCGATATCAGATTTTTTCTTAAAAGTATTTAAACTATTTTTGGAACTGCTTAATAAAAAGAAAAGAAAAAATAATACTTTGCTTGAAATGTTTGAGAAAATTAGTGACATACAATACCAAAGGTAGCAGTAGCTTTTAGTCCGAGCTTAAAACACCTTTTTACGTAACTTTAACTTGTTTATAAAGAATTTTGT
The DNA here is from genome assembly GCA_000611955.2 of Stegodyphus mimosarum. Classification (NCBI taxonomy): domain Eukaryota; kingdom Metazoa; phylum Arthropoda; class Arachnida; order Araneae; family Eresidae; genus Stegodyphus; species Stegodyphus mimosarum. The sequence goes on along the minus strand of KK116233.1, from coordinate 874,302 downwards.
GAGCATTCCTTTAATCGGAATTTTATTACAGACTAAAAACTAATTTTTATGTATTAAAAATCACCGTTACAGGATAATACGGGTTTCACATTTCTCTGTGCATTACTGGTTGTATTAATAGTGTCCAACGCACTACTGTTATTATTAACACGTTTTATAGTGCAGAAATAACTCGAGATTCATAAGGCTTAAAACAGTAAAACGAAAATCACTTTATTTTTAAGTTTTCGATTTTAAGAATTTAAAATAAATGTATAAGATCAGTCATTTCTAAAATAAGAATATGTAACAGAAAATCGCATACTAGCCAAAACAATTTGTAGGGTTTATCCTAAGTTTATTAACAGTTATTTTAAGTTATGCTTCTTTCCTATTTATTCTAATTTCAGCTTACAATTTCCTTCCAGAATGTAATTTCAGAAACGCAGTGAATGCAAATGAGTAAGAGCACTATTTAGGTCTATGTTTCGCCAACTTCGAGAGAGAGAGTCTGATTTTCCTGACTAGCGCGCGTTTGCCTTTTGGCTACGTTCTCTCTTAGCTACCACGCTCGGCTATACTTTAGGCCCTTGCTTGGCTTCGCCGATTTAATTAATATTTAGGGGCCAACTACTTAGAATTCTGATAGCTTCGGCTATATCTTTCAGATAGCTTTAGTTAAGCTTATTTTAGTTTAAATTCATTATTATTTATGTTCAAGCCCAAGTGGAGGCTTTGTGTATACTCCGAGTTAGGAGTTGATTGTATTTATTCTGAAAAATAAAGGATAGTTAACCCTTCTTAAGTCTTACGTGTTTGTCCACACACTTAAGTGATGATTCGCTTGTTCGTGGGGTTCTAAGATAGAACATTGGAATTAAATAAGTAAAACTCCGCAAATTCTTTCTTTCATTTCGTAAACAACTACTTTTTTTAAGTATCATTACGAAGAAGTGATTTACTTTTGCGGAAATATTGAAGAGATCTTGATGTTCATTTTCTGTACACCACCATTATCAGAGTCACAGCCGGTCTCCAGTTACAACTGTAAAATTTAAATTTTTTTTCCTGTCTTCACGGTTACATGATCACTAATTATATGTTAATCTTGAACTCTTTTCTTAGATTCATCGTAATAATCCATTTGGTATCATCATTACAACGAAGCAGAAAATATTTTATCACAACAAATGATAATTATTTGGTCGGCAACCTCGAAAGTCTATTTACTACACTCCGTTTGCAGATTTAAAACCCGGAGCGCAGAGGTTTGGATTTTATGTACAGAAAACTTGTAATCCGATTCAGTTGAGTGATTTGATATCTTTTGCTCCGATAGACATGCAATGTCGGAATAAACTGTCTTTTGCTGTAGATTTTATTTGTCGTAACGACGCAAACATTTCACAAAAGTATTCTTAAGATCTTTCTATTATGTTAGTCATGATTCCAAAAAGTGATGTAGTTGACGAACATATATCTCAAGACAATTATCCTTTAATTTTCTTCTTTAGAATTATTAAGAATTTAGAATTATTCCTCTTTAGAATTATTAATAATTATTAATTATTTGTTCTTTAGAATCATATTCCTAGATTTAGCAAAATTGGAGACGATAGATATTTATAATCTATTACTGAACCCAACTGCAGTTCTAGTTGCAGATCAGCTTCAAAAACACATCAATGGAAATAGAAATTAACTTTCCGTTGTGAAGTTTATTCTTTTTATTAAGCATTGCAGCAACATAAAACATTTAGATGTAAAGTCATTAGGATTTTCTCATTGTGAGAAAACTGAAGAAATGTGCAATGCCTTCGCCGAGATTCGAACCTCGAACCTCTCGAATACACGCCGAATGTGCTGACCATTTCACCACGAAGGCATGCTAAGAAGGTGAGAGAAATACCTTATATAGATTAAATAATAAACAAAAAGTATTAATCTAAACAATAGCATAGTTGCCCAGAATAAGTAAACACCAAAAGTGGAGTTAACTGAAGGTACGTATACAATTTACTTTTATCGTATCATATGCCCTGTACAACAGCTTTATATCTAAGATTTGTGTAAGGTACTTGTGACTGATCAGAGACTTAAGGAATTAATTGCAATTTGTAGAGTTTTATTAAATTTCCAATTAATTCTCACCTCGTAAGGGACTAAACTGTATATTTAGAGAGAAGGCCACTATAATATAAGATAAAAAATCTGGTGCGGATCGCGCGTGACTTCTTTGTACGACATATTAAATATTATTTTTAGGACACCAATAAACTGATATTAAATATTGTTAGATATTTATTGTTAGTCTAACTACAAATACAACTTATATAAGTAGTTAGATTTCAAAAATTAATTTTTCTAAAACTAATTATTTTAATTTGGCATCGCCAAAACATGGTATTTTCTTCATTGGAAACTTATGCCGAGTAATGGGATGGGTTTCGAATTCATATTGCTTCTTATATTAATTTTTTCACTATTAATATTTTAATTTTAAGGATTACATTATTGTTCTAATAAGCTTCAATTTACCATACAAAAAGCTTAACTTGAAATTTTAGTTAGCTTTAAATTTTACACCTTCAGTATTTACCTAACCTATTTCCTCAGATAGGACAATCAAGATTTCTTTTCCTAATGTGTTCAGACTTTACAATTTGCTATTGACGATTGCAATAAAAAGGAGAAGTGCGCAACTCGAAGTTATAGCAGTCCAATAGACAATATTTCTATGTTCTACGATTAACCATTTTTGAGTTATGCAGGATACATACATACATACAAATATACATACGTCCGTACAGACGTCACAAAAAAATTTCGTTTGAATCCATTTTAAATCCATTTTAAAAACTGTTTCGGAAAAGAGAGTTGTTTATTCTGTCCGTACATTCAGACTTCACGTGATATGTCGTCCAGGTAGATTTGGGAACGGTCAAAATCGATATTTCCGTTAAATTATGATATCTAAAATTGTTCGCGATTACAATACTTCCTTTACGTCATACAAGGAAGTAGGATGTGGCTCAGAACTTGTATGTGCATTGTTTGTTGCCTCTGAGCCGGGAAACTGAGCAGAATTTCCTATCTAGACGACCATACGTGATCTACTATGACCATGTAGCGTTATTGGAATGTAACTCCTGCTAAAGATAAAATTCCGGAAAATTAGTTTGATTTGCCCACATTAAGTTTCTGGCTATTTAAGAACTCAAGTTAGGTGCGAATGAGGTTTCTTAAATATCCGTTGAAATTTATAGTTTCTGTTATACTGTTTTAACTGTGGCACTGCTGGGATGTTTGAAGAAAGTGTGATACGTCACATCGAAAATTATTTTTCAAATTATAATTGCATTTCTTCACACGTTGGGTGCCAAGCTAATTTCACATGGCCTTGCCCGTTTGACCAAAATGCATTTCTCCTTATGTGTTGAGTATTTTGATGGAATATTAATCAAAACAAACAAGTTAATGAACGTATCAACTCTCACCACGTCATGAACTGGCGCGGGAAATGAAATGTCGGGGAAAGCTAGCGACGATTTTTTGAAAGTGTGCTCCTAAAAAATTTGGAAAACCTAAGCAAAAAACTGAAAAAAAAATGTTGTGGCATGCTGTGCAGATGACTTTGGTTCACCTTGCATTTGCTTGAAATGTTTTAATACAGCATATCGCAAAATACGCTCATCATATTTCAACTCCCATATTATATATATAAATAAAATTATTTTTGCATGTTCTATCTTGCATTAATTTTTTTCACACCATTTTAGTAACGGTGATAATATTGAAAAATTTAAAAACATTGGAAAGTTACTCGAATTATGTGTTTCTAGTTGACTTCGGCGGTCGCCGTCGCGCTACGAACAAACTCAGTGCCGATCACCAGTGACCCCTATGGCATTCAACGTGGTCACTGCTTTAATAGCTATAAACGCATTTCTTAATAAATTAAATTTATATTTTAATTATTTGACAACAAATGTAAGTGAAATAATTCGAAACACATTTAATTTATAAAATATCTCAAAGATCTTACTGAACATTACATCTTTATTACGTCTTTATTGGAATTAATAAAAGATGTTTTAAGCTCCATATATTCATCACAGAACCTTTTAAAAATAATTATGATAATGAGTTTGTAGAGTCACTAGGTGTTTTGATGAAGACAACAGGAAAAATGAGGAATGCCCTCACCGGAACTCTAACTAGACTTCTCGAAGACGCGCCGACTGTGCTACTGCTATACCATGAAGGCATGCAGAAAGGAGGGAGAAGATATCTTATAAATTTAACGTTATTTGAACACTTATAGAGTCCTCTCTATTATTATCTATGAAATCTCTTATATATAGGTATATGATACTTAATATACATCTATATATAATTATACATAAACAGATGCATAATTATGTATAGAATAATATATATGATTACATACAGAAAATGGTACAATAATTTGTAAACTATTCAGCATATTCTAAGCATAATTATGTACAGAAATAGGTATAGAAAGTGTGCAATCTTATTTAGAATAAATGCCATTTTTCTATGCTATAATACACTCTAAAGGCTTCTTTAGAAAGGTAAATTCATTGCCCATTTCCCTTGCTGAAATATCTCTTATGAGAATACTACTGAATACATTTACAGTTTTGCTCGCTTTGCTTCAGAAATTGAAATTAATAAGTTCTGTACTTGATTTACATAATTACTAAAATTGAAAAGAATCGTTCATTACCTTCTAAGTGTAATTTTCATTTTTCAAGAATTACCCAAAGTTCCATAGATATGGCGAGATGCAAGACATAATATATTACGTGATATTCCTGATTATGCTCCAATGCATGTAATTAAAATACGAGTTAATACAGAGATTTAATATTTTATTACTTTTGAATTGACCATATATGTGATCAATGGTTCTTTTGCACAAATAATATTATTTTGATTACAATATGTTATCAAGAATAAATTTTAGGTAAAATTCTTTGAGTTTTTTATTGCGATGGAGAACTATTTACGTGGATTTCTGAGGATTATGCTAATTGTTACGTATGACAACTTATGAATATTGTTATCTAAGATATTTTAAAATATTAGGGAAGGAAAATAGCGTAACAGGAATACCAATAAAGCAGCTGGCATATTTATTTTCAATAAGTAAACATTTTCATCGGCACCTTATCTTGTCATATCTCGTTATCAGCATAAAAAATTAATTTTTATAACGAATATATTTACCTCTCTTACAAAACCCTGCAGCATGTATGTCTAACAATTCTCTGTGTGTCACATTTTAAACGGCGTTTATTGCAAATTGTAAAGTTGAGCAAAACGCGTGAAATTTCTTCGTATGTCTTATTCTCAGAAAGCGTTTATTGTGCTTTTTGCATAATCTTCTTTTATAAGAATTTGGTTCGAGAACCAGATTGTGATCAGCAACATTATAACAAGCATTTCATCTCAAGCGGAGCGAACCGGTGGAAATGACATTTAAAGCAGTTCATTGTAACCACTCCTACCAGCATTAATATGGTACATCGAAAAGACTTAAAACGCATCCATTATGCATTTGGAATGCTAAATGCGGGCAAGGAAACTCAATTTTCTTCTGAAACGTTGGCTTTTTAATGTAAAAACGAATTCATTTAATCGGCTCTTTGGGCAAAAAGTAATTACTTTCCTCCTGAATGCCCAGAATACTAAATTAGGACAACGACAAGAAATTTGGACGAATTCTTTTTCTTTTCCGTACGCTGTTACAATCCGGTCTTCCAAAAATTTATGAGTTTTAATTAAAAGCCACCTGTAATTAAAAACTCACCGTCGAGATATTTCAACGGGAACAAAATGGAGTAGGTTAAAAGTGAACTATCAATCGTCTTCGGTATTTTTTTCCTAAATCGGAAAACGAAAACTAATGGCCGTATCTGACGAACTGCATCTTCTCGCTACGCTGAACATTATCTTTACTTTTGTCCCCCTGTTCGTGAGTTCACGCTTTAATGTTCATTTTGTCCTTCTGCTATCCTTCCGAAGGTGTTTTTCTTCTTCTTCCCCTTCATCTGCAAGAAGTAAAACGTCTTAATACTTCGGATATAAAGGGTTACCTCTTCTAATGATCGAAATTCCATTCTGCAATGGGAGGGTCCGTGTTATAGTTGGATTTTCGATTATCCAAGAGGAGGATGAGGATTATGTTGGGACACATGATACAAGTTGGGATTATGACGGTAAAAGTTATTTAGGTTGCGCTCTAAGAAACACTTAGGTTATATATAATTCGTGCGTCAAAGGTACGTTGGAAAATATATGCTGATAAAATTAATATACCATTTTATGGACAATGTTCTTTATTCATTATTACATATATATTACATGTAAAGGTAACTAAAATTTCAAATTTTCTTTCCATTTTTTAAAGATGTATTTAATTCCATATCTGTTCATCTATTTGCTTGTTTGATCCAGTAGCTTCCAAACTGTCGACACGATTCACCGCTGGGTTAATACGTGAAAAGTTTTGAAGTCCTATTTTGCATTTCGTAACTGCAAACATCAAACCCTAATTAAGAATTAATTATAATTACCAGTTATTTATTTATTGTTATTTACGTTTAGATATCATTATATATTAAACTATTTTCATCAGGAATCCCTTTTTATTCTCTCTGTGAGTAAATGTGCACATCACCATCCATGGCGCAAGAGCCCAGCGTGGGCCAAGGCCTTCTGAACTAGACGTTTTCTATTGCCTGTACTAGCAGCCAAGCTCACCAGTTCTTAGTTTTAAGGACTAAACAATCCTCGTCTACAGTACCTATCCATCAATGTCTAGGTCTTCTTCTTCTTGTGTCACTTGGTTTAGCCGAAAATGTTTCTTTCAGTATGTTACTGTCATCCATGCGGATAGCATGTCCAGCCCAATTAAGTCCATTCATTATTTTAATGTAACAAACAACATCTGGTTCTTTGGGCATTCGGTATAATTCGGTGTTACGTCTCCTACACCAGACACAATTTTCCTGAACTTCTCCATAAACACGTCTCAAGATCTTGCTTTGTACTCATACTTGCAAAGTACTCACGATACCTTCCTCCTTCACGGGTCACAGTCCAGGTCTTCGAAACGTAAGAAATATATACACTAAGGAACGCGATAAATGTATTTAATGTATAATACGTCGTGAGGCTAAAAATTTGGAAAATATTAAAAATTGGTGCAATAATTTATGAAAAATCATAAGATGACTATTTGTATGAAGTGAAGGAAGCTTTCGGGGAGGACATTCGAAGGAAAACCACCTAGCGTTCACCTTATACATAATGTATTCTCTTTATCAGTATTGGATGTTATTAAATGTGAGTATTATCTTAAGCGGTTTATCAGTGGATCATTTCGCGCACTTGATTATATAACAGATTTACAAGCTAACTAAGAGTTTTATGCAAATTAATTTTACTAAAAACTCATTCAAAATAAAGTATTAAAGAAATGCCTTTTGGGAGTTCATTAAGGAACAAATTATCATTTGGGGAAGTAAGTATGAATTTTTAAGAACTCTGTTAGCAAGTAGATGGTTGTTTCAAAATTGTACTGAATATATGTGAAGAATACGTGCGAACAGATTATAATTCAGTTATATGTATTCGTCAGGCTTTTCTATATATCAGACATACATTTATCATTGAAACTGTGATCTGCTCAAATATTATTAGCCATGGATCACCATAAGATAATGTTCATGATGTCATGATAATCATACGTCATGAACAGATCACACAGATAATTATCAATACAGTTATCTGCATTGAAATTTAATGAAGATCCGTCTTTAGCATATTATCCATAATGAAATCGTTTTTGAAATTATTAACAATAAATAGAAACTTTATAAAACTACTTCAGATCATTAATTAAAATTATTAAAATACAGGTGACATTTGTTCCGCTATTATCATAACGTGTGATCAAAATATTCTTGAGACATTTTACTGAGATCATTTAAATCCAAACTGGGCTACAAAAACTGTCGTTACAGGGAGTATTAGCTATAATTACTCTTATTAAATTAGTAAAAAATGAAATGTCTAATCAAAATCTAATATCATTTATCAATGTTATCGAAGACCAATATTATTTACTTTTTGAGGTTCTGATTATTATCTTCAATGGTTGGCAGTGATAGATGGTGGCATTGGTAGGTTTCAGCTTAGGATATTCAATGAAGATGAAAATATAAGCATTAAGTATACAAATAGTCTTAAAAACCTTCGACTTAAGCAATGAGAATATTTTGCTGTGTATTAAATATCCTATATTGATCTTCAGTAGAATAGGGGCACTAATACACCGCAACCTTCCTCCCCGCCCTCCAAAAAAACCTTTCTATTAGTCAAACATAATATACTGCTTTTATAAAATAAACATAATTACAATGTTTTCTGCCCTTCTCATTATTCTCTAACTCATCCCTCATTTATGCACTTTTTTCTGTGGAAGATACTTCAAAGAATCTATTTCTACCATTGAGATTAAATTTTCTAAGAATATTTTGTAGCTATTTCTTTCTGGATTTAGTACTCATTTTCTTCGCAGCCTCGGGCAAAAGAAGGAAACGCAGAAAAATGAAAAAGAAGAATCCTTACACTGGGAAATGACAAAAGGAAAAATGAAATAAAATAAAATAAAAGGAACAAACCGCGCGGAAGTAGTTGATGGAAAAAATGAGTTAAAAGTTTTTTTATATACATATTTTGTTTCTTCCAAAAATGAAATAAAAAGAGAGAATTGGGAATTGTTTATTTAACAGACGATACTTTATTTTTGATGCGACAGAGGTCGGAGATTTTTTTTAAAGAAATTCTGAAAAATAAATGATAATGCTTTTCAAATGGTAATGGATATTTCTTATTTAACAGAATTGTAGAAATGAGTATCAAAAACGTTTTTTGTATGTGTTTATTCTGACTAAGCCTGAATTAAGTTAAAACGAATCATAAAAGTTCGTAAGGTTCCAGTCTTATAGTAAATATTTACTTCAATAAATAGCTGAATGTAATTTTATTTCTTTGAAGTAATATATATTTATGCAATTTCCTGTCTTGGATGGTATGATAATAAGCAAGAGTATGTAGCAAATTGGCATTAAGGCCTAGTATTGATTTTTAAATAGGATTTAGTTGTTTATGTGGTGCCGATATAGCAGTGCTCCATCCCTTACGGTGTATTTTGGCCAGGTTATACTTGATTGTAATATCAATTATACTTGATTGTAATATCAAGTATAAGTTTCGGCAATCTTAAAGCAAATACATAAATTCCAGATGAAAACTGTTTAGTTGAAATCTAAGCTCTCCTACTCTCTCACCCTGATGGATAGAGTAGTTAGCTACCCTGGCTGCTCTACCGATAGGCCCATGTTCGAATCTCGGAGAAAGCATGTGCGTTTGTAAGGGTATAGTGTCACTGTGGCTAGACGGCACTTTGAATATTGGCGGGCCGAAAGTCTTCTCAAATGGTCTTGATGGTAGTGGAACTCAAGTGAAAGACTCTCAGATCTCTGTCCCTACACTTACAGCTGTGGCCTACACCTGTACAACCAATGGTGAAGTTTTGGTGTCTTCCCGCTTCGTTTTCTTGTATTCATTATATAACTGCAAATATGTAAACTATGAAATTTTCTTAGACTGCAAAAAGGAGTTTTCTGAATCATTCAAGTATGACATACAGCATAATTAAAAAGCTAAGGAATAAATCGCTAAGGAAGCTTCGAATAAAAAAGCAATCCACAGATGTCTTTCTGTCTCAAAATTGAGGGTAAATTTATCGTGTTCCAAGCAAACTTATCGAAGTTTAGCAACGTTTCTTGGAAAGAAGCTGAGATGAGTAGAGTTGTTTGTAATTATTTCCTCTTCGAAGATGATCAAACTGGATTTTCTTTTAATCATATATTAATAACTCATGGACAGTTTCCATTTTACTTTAAGCGTTGCCTGTAAAAAGATGTAAAGCCTGATTGTGGAGTACCTGAGGAAGCTGCAACTGTTAAACATTTTGTTTGAAATTGTTCTGCTTTTGATAATTATTGAGATGTGTATCTTGCAACATTTGCGTCTGCACTGCCTGCCAAAGAGCTATACATTACACTATACATTTACAAAGATCCATAGTCCCAGGTCCATCAGTATAGCACCGCTTTTAACTTTATGACCAGGACGGTTGAGTTGATATTATCAGTCACGTTTGAACGTTGCGTAAGATTATCTTTGTGTTCAGAAAGCCTCAGAGCGTGTGATACATATATGACACCGTTACTATTAAAAGTGCCCAAAGCAAAACAACTTGCAACTATTCTATAGTTGACTGTACAAGGACTTAAATCGGTGGACCTTTATTTGGTTGTAGTTTTTCAGAGTCGAAGTGAATCTAGGTGCTACATCTTTGCATCCATCGTAAAGGGCACATAATACTACGAAATACTGCTGCCAGTTTCCTGAAGCAGAAACTAATAGTATTTCAATAGCAAAACTTTATGTTGCATATCGGTTTGGCAAAATGATATTTTTTTTTCATTTTTGGTCTTTCAAAGCATCCGTAAAGGAAGTTGTTTCTACTCGAAACAATAACTTATGAAAGGTTATAAGGTATATTTCCCACATTCTTAGCGTGCCTTCGTGGTGTAATGGTCAGCACACTGAACCGGTATTTCAGAGGTCCGTGGTTCGATTCCCGGCGAAGGAATTGCATATTTTTCATCTCTCCGGCTTCCAAAAAATCCTAATGTCTCTACACTGGCGCCCGAACTAAAAGGGCTGTGGATGATGACTCTCCACACCCAGGATTTGGCGACTAGGTCCCCTAAAACCCTAGTCGCCCTTTAAGGGGAGGATGGGAGTATATAAGGTATATTTCCCACATTCTTAACGTGCCTTCGTGGTGTAATGGTCAGCACACTGAGCCGGTATTTCAGAGGTCCGTGGTTCGATTCCCGGCGAAGGCGATGCATATTTTTCATCGTTCCTGCTTCCAAAAAATCCTAATGTCTCTACAAGGTTACATCGGATTTTATTATGCAGCAGGCAACGCGCTTCTGCAAGAACATTTTCAACCTAGTTACATGAATGGAAGAACTGTCATTGCTCTAGTGTTTAAGGTAGCCCTTAGAAGCAAATAATTTCTTGGAAGATCTAATGAAATTCTAAGCATTTAAAAAGGAAATGTATCACTTTAGAGAAGATGGTAACTAGAAATCGAAGAATAACTTCATCGACACATTTTGTTTTCGGTAAGTAAATTGTACTTACATAGTTTCACATTTAAGCACTTCTGAAACCTTTTTTCCTTTTTTAATAAATGTAATGGCTGTACTCGTGTTGCTTAAGAAATTATAAGAAATTATAAGGAATTATGAATGGACCCGTCAACCTAACCTACTAGACTATCTCATCGACAAAACCGTCACATAGGGTGAAAGAAATACACAAAGCAGCCATTATCACACTTGCCGATAGGGGAAAGACAACACATATAGTACCAAACCTCATATGGGGATCGAATCCACACTTTCAGCTTCGAGCTTATAACCGGCCTCCAGTAACCACTACGCTTTTCATTACGGAGCAGTCTAGAAATTAAAACATCTCAGAAGGGAGTTTATTATTTTAAAAAAAATACTATTAAAATTGCCAACTGGAAAAACTGAATTTTCACAGCTAAATAAAATTATCGATATTCAATGAAATAAGGAAACAAATTCAAATTTGAATACTTTGAAATTTATTTTCGAGTTTTCATTCTGAAAATAACATGAAGTAAACAGGTAATGAGTATCGAAATATTACAGTGAAAACTCATTGCAAGCTCACATTTGAAAAAAAAGAAATATGAATGTAAAATTTCTTTTAATTAGCACATTTTTTCTTATATTAGAAATCTGCTCTATACCACTGTTTTTTCATTTACTGCACCAGAATAGGCAAATACTCAGAATTTTAAATAGCGTAAGAATCTAAGTTTTAAGAGGAAGAAAGCTAGTAATTGTCTCCGGCCCTAAAAGACTCTTCTGGTTGTAATGGCAGTGAGCAGTATTAATTCTTAATTAGCGAGTTTGTGCTTTGTTATTGACTATTGCGTAAGTGCCTCGTGAATCTTATAGCCCGAAGTCTTAGAACAGAATTTAATTTGTAAAAAGTAAACAATTTGGCGTTGCGTGTTGTCTGTTACTCCTATGAGAAATGGAAGTGAATTTGTGCTTGTGTGTTTTAGTTTGTACGTTGGTTTGAAGCTAAAATTTTTTAGTTATTGTTACTTTCTATTACATTCACAATTCTTGACATTTTGCTAAAAGCCGCTACGAAAATTGGTTTTTCAGGCTTGAAGGTTAGACTAGACTTCATTTAAGCAAAATTGAATTTAACGTTATGCATGAGAAAAAGGATTGCAATATGTATATGGTTCTACAAAATTCACCAATTATCATTAGATTTTATTTTTGATACAAGCGGTAGCATATGCAAGAAAATATATATGACAAGAGAAACATATATTTTTTTTTATTATGTTAACAATATAAAATAATACTTGTTTTAAAATATGGTAAGAAGAAGTACAGATAAAATTACTTTTTAAATGATTTTTGATGTTATGCTGCCGTAGATTGTAGATGGTTGGATCAAAATGTTGCTGGATAAACTCTGTAGCATGCCAACAAATGGTAGCAGAAGGTTGCACTAGCAACTGTAGCATCCATCAAATCTTGATTACTCTGTGTCCTGAGAAACATCCCTGGAGTTATTATTGCAAGGTTTTCGTAATCGTTGCCATTGCATCATGGATTAGGGTCAATAGTGTGAAAACGGAGACATCTGGATAGTATTTTCCCTTTTGGGATAAGATAAAACTCGACGGGAGTAGAGTATGGTGAATAGAGCAGGCGTGGAAACGATATCGTGTTGTAAGTGGCAAGAATTTCTAGAACAAGGAATGGTCGTGACAGAGCACCGTGGAAAACCCAATTCATGTATCGTAAGTTAAAATAAACTCTTAGACAAAAAAGGCAAAAAAACGACGCATCGAGAAGATATAAATCAAATTGGACACAAATTGATATGCATACAGGTTTCGACGGAAAATGCAAAATTTTACATTTTGGCTGCCAATGAATGAACGGTTGTCGCTACAGCGCATCTGATCTGAGCAACTGGCAGGATATTTAAGAGGAGGAATTACGATTCCAGGTAATAAATTCTTCACGAATTTCATTCCGTGTACTCTGGTAGACAGTAACTATGCCTCACATACAGGTTCGCGAATGATATGCGCAGATGTCCGAATTTGAGAGAGGTCGTGTAGTTGGGCTCAAAGAAGCCTGTTGGTCTTATCGGCGAATAGCTCGACATTTGAGCAGGAGCGATGCCACTATTAGACGATGTTGGCAGGAATGGGTGAACCATGGCCGCACACAGCGTCAAGAAGGAAACGATAGGCCTAGAGAAACGACAGAACGTGAAGACCGAGCAATCGTCAGAGCGACCCCCAGATGCATCATTATCATCGACTGTACGTGCAACTAGTGCTTCAGTGACCGCAAGGACCATTCATAGACGGCTCACAGAAGGGGGCGGAGGTCACGGCGCCACTTGCGCCGACAACCATTGACCTCTGTACAACGTCAAGCCCGTTTTCAGTGGTGTCGGGCTTATTCGCACTGGAATGTCACTGACTGGAGTAGAATAGTCTTCAGTGATGAGTCCCGCTTTGAACTGAGCCCCGATGACCAGCGAAGGCGAGTTTGGAGACGCCCCGGACAGCGGTATGATACCAACCTGACTGTCTTCCGGTAGACAGGCCGACAACCAGGAGTGATGGTTAGAGGTGCTATTTCATTTCATAGTAGAATCCATTTGGTTGTCATCCATCGCAACCTTAAAGCACAGCGGTACGTCGACAAAATTCTAAGGCCCGTTGGGTTGCCCTTCATATCACGCCAGCCTGGGCTTACATTTCAACAAGATAATGCCCGCCCCACACTGCACATGTTTCTACTGCTTGACTTAGTGCTTGCCGAACATTACCTTGGCCAGCAAGGTTGCCGGATCTCTGTCCTATTGAGCACATTTGGAGCATTATGAGCAGGGCTCTCTAACCGGCTCGGGATGTTGACGATCTAACGCTCCAGTTGGAAAGAATTTGGCACGATATCCCTCAGGAGGACATCCGCAACCTCTATCAATCGATGCCAAGCCGAATAACTGCTTGCATAAGGGCCAGAGGTGGGCAAACGCGTTACTGACTTTTTCACACTTTGTGAAGCTCTATCACTTCAATAAAGCCAATTTTTTTGAAACTGTAATCATTTGTTTTTCTGTACATGTACATCACTTCTACCGATTTTCGTCCCATTCGGATAACTCCTTCTTGGCACGTCGTTTTTTTGTCTAAGAGTGTATATTAGGATTGACCCATACGCTATAAGAATAATGTCTGTAATGTAGGATCGTCGTCTGACAATTCTCATGCAGAAGTTTCAAATTCTTTCCACATTTTCGATGATAATTCTAGAGAAAGGTCTTCTATATCTCTATTCATCTTCAAAGGGCATTCTTCCGGCTTTTGAAGCTCCTGTGCATGTTAACATATCACGCAGGGCCCATTGCCGGAGCATCTTCAATCCATCCGTGGCTAATATGCCAGGTTTAACACAGAATTTCATGCTGAATAGTTTTTGATATTCATGATATAATTTTATCCATAATATAATCGCAGACTACCATACAGGTAGACGTACAGTAGAGAGGACACTAGAATTTCATTATTAGTCGTACAGCTATAGCCTTCCGAAGTAATTGCATCTGTGTCCAAATTTTGGTGCAAAACACGCCAAGAAACTTCTCCGAGATTCTCTTATCCCTCTCCCTTTGCCACCAAAACACTCAAGAGGACTTTCGGCTCACCAACATTTTTTAGAGCTCTTATGCTACACAGATTCCACACACTAGTAAAACTTTATGCCTTCTTCCGGATTCGAATCCGACTACAAAGGAACGGCAACTATAGTCGCTAATCACTACACTGGTCAGGCTGGCAATTACCCCATACCCGTAATCACAAAAATTCCATTATAATAACTCATGCAGTTAAAACCATACTGATTGTTATAGTCATCAACGAAGCTGGTAGTTGTGCCGTTGGGCCTGGGTTCGAATTTGGAAGAAATCACGGTTGTTTGTAAGTGTATTGCGTCTCTGAAGTATGAGGTTCAATACTGGTGGGCTTTCGAGTATTTTGACGGTTATGGGACAGGGAAGAGATTCTCCGATCCATGCCCTGGAATGTTCTCCGTCCAAACTAGAGCGGAGATGCACAGTTAATGCAATGAGAATTTACCTCTACGACCAATGGTGAAATACTGCTAGCATGCCCACTTCTATCAGCACTTGTTAATACAACGGCGTTTAATCGCACAACAGCTTTTTCAAGATTGAAGTTCACAGTTGCTGCTACAAAAATCTTTCTTTCATTTTTGGAGGCTACAGAGCCTCCAAAAATGTATCTGGCAAACCGGAGTTTTTTATCCAGCCGTGTATTTTCATAATATAGAATGAATCATATATCAGGCCTCATCGATTGGCAGTTCCTGATTTTTTTTCTGGTGATGATAATTTGTAGCTGACCGAAAGCACTTCTTGAAAAGCATAAAACCGCACTGAGATGTTAATAAAATATTTAAATTTTTAAATATTCTCAGTAAATATTCTCAGATGGTTAAAAAATATTTATCGATTATTCCATTTAAGTAATTGTTGTTAACTGCTTTTGAATTTTTTGTGTTAATTAAGCGCAAATCTTTGATAGTAAAAAATGCTTGAAAGAAAGAAAGAAAAATAATAAAGGAAAAAGTCGAATAGTTTTGCTCTTTATGTATGCAATGTACTTTGTAGGCACATGACTACGCTTATTGCCATTTTTTTCTAATTCCATTTTCGTAAATAATTAAATCCCTTATAAAAATCGTGTTTTCATTTTGTTTAATCCTAATTTACCTTTGTTTGGAAAGTTAATTTATTTCTTAAAGTTCCCAAAGCGGAGATTAAAAATCTCTCAGAAATGTTTCCAGGTTCTCTTTTAAAATTGGAAAACTTCTCGAATTATTTTGTTATTTGACTTCTTATTGAAAGCTTAATTAAGAGACTATCTTTTAAAAATGTTTTTAACATTTAATAACGTGGGAGAAAGGGTAATTCTTTTTAAATTAATAAATAGCTTAGATTATTTCTTTTCTAATAAATACACTTTCTAAACTTGCATATGATTAAGCAATATATCTACACAAATACAAAAAATTTCTGAACAATAATGAATAATTTTGTTTGGTTATGTTCGCGTTTTTACCGCATTTTTGTTATGTATTTGTAGAAGGTTTTAGAAAAAAAAGTTGCTATTTATAGCTATAATATGCTAGTTGTAAAACTATGCATATATTTATGTACTACTATCGCACACCTTATGGTACTCCTCATATATTGATTTATAGTTTAGCAGTATTTTTGAAAAAGACTTTCTACACTTATACAATTGTTACAAAGACACACACATATAATAATACAGAGTGTCTCAAAAGGTCGTTGCCAAACTTAGCAAGCTGGTCTGTCATACCACGACCGAAATTTACACAGGAAATTGTGTCCGAAAATGCGAACAAAGACCGCCAGAGGGCAATGTTCGCAAACTTATGAGACAGTGGGAAGTGTGATCATTTCAGACGTTGCAGGAGAAATATGAATGGCTTTACTATCTTAGTTCTTTATTGATATTTTGTGCGACGTTTT
>KK116233.1:778859-857448 GCA_000611955.2 Stegodyphus mimosarum | reverse complement strand
CGTTTTGTGAAAAGAGTGTTGTCGGATCTGAAAGTTGATGTTCCACCAGCTACACGCCGAAACTTCTGGTTTCATCACGACGAAGCGCCTGTACATTTCAGCAGCACTGTGCGGGAATATCTCGATAGGGCATATCCTGGTAAAAGTTTACAATTGGGTGCCCCTTGTTTTTTGGCAATTCTTTTTTGACGCCAAGATCGGCGCCAGGAAGGTATTTCAACATGGCCGCTACACAAAACCAAAGTAAGAAGTCAAAGAACTGCACAAACTCCGTGTCCATGTACACATCGATTTATTTTCACTTAAAAGAATCAAGAAGCTAAAACCAAGTTAAAACTCTCATGGTAACCAGAAATGCAGTTTCATCGCTAAAACTGAACAAAATTTTTCCCCAATCGAAAGGACACCCAGTTCTACACTAGAGCCCATATCCTGATCGCTGGATTGTCGAAAGCGATAAAGTCGCATGACCATCGCAAATCCCTACCTGACTCCCTTGGATTTCTAACTGTGGGGATACATGAAGTCCATGGTGGACGATACGGCAGGAATATCGGACATGGATCTCACCGCCAGGATCGTGGAAGCGGCGGCACGGTTCCGTGACTGTCCATTTTGAACGGATCCGTGATTCCATGCGCGGACGTTGTGAAGCATGCATTTCGACTAATGGAAGAAATTTTGAACATCTTCTGTGACTTAACCAGGTTCTTTAATAAAAGTCTTAGTAACTTCCCTTTACACGTTCTTTCTCCCCCCACCTCTTCGCTCGCGAACATTGCTCTCTAGCGGTCGCCGTTCGTACACTCGGAAGCGAGTTCCTACGTAAATCTTATCTGTTATATGGTATGACAGACCATCATGTTACGTTTGACAACAATCTTTTAAGACACTCTGTATTGGAGAAACCAAATATGGGTTTTAAATGCGCATGAAGTTCCAGCAATATAAACCAGCTAATATAGTTTATAAATTTTTTATGAAAACAAAAATGAAATATTTAATAATAATAATTTCCTTTATACGCAGCCAGCTGATAAGCATAAAAATGTGCGTAAATGAAAGCAGTAATAACACATGAGCATAGAAAAAATAAAATGCAGGGCAAACTGGAATAAATTACAAGGAAACTGCAGATATTTAAATGCTGGAATAAAACCCACTGCCACACAGTAATAAAGCAATATCTAATTGGCATGCTTTTGTCTAATTTAAAACTGATGCGACAAAAGGGATGTCACAAATAAAAATAAAACAAGCGTTATCAATTGATAAGAAAATTATAAATTTATCGCATCAGGAGACAATGTAGTTTCGTATCTGAATTCGCCAGTAGTTTACCTCAAATAATTTTCAAAACATTTTAACAATGCTAAATTAATAGAGGCAAATAGTGAGCGAATTTCGCATCCACTCTTAATGGAGCTCACCAACTACTGGAATAAATTTCTGATGATTTCCTTGTACCACACGATTTCGTTGTACGCCCTATTAAATTATACATATTTTTGTTGTATTTCGTTTAAACTTATTTCCATGAAATTTATTAGTGATTATTTCTAATTGAATCAGTTCAGTTCTCACTTCCCAGCAAGGAAGAAATACATAAAAACTCAAAACATCTCCACTAAAAATTGCAAAATAGAGAACAACCTAAAGTGCCAGATACAGTTTAAAACGCTTTAAAGCAATTTTTACAATTAAAATTAGAGTTTCTACACTGAAAGAAGCAATTCCGCCAACGCGCAGGAAGACCAACTTTTCGGTGCACAAAACTGAAAGTAAACTTTTGGTCCTCCTGTGCAAAAAGACATTAAAGTTGGTGCACAAGCTTACTTGACATTCTATTAAGTTTCAAATGTAAACAAATGGCTCCTTCGTTATGCCTATCTCTATTAATTGTTTTATAATTCTACAGCTATTGCATGCGGTTAACTAAAGGCATAAATCCTTAACCAGAGCATAAGAACGACATTATTCAACGACTTTTAAAGCAAAAGGTATGCAATTTATCAACAAAAAAGAATTAAAATACTGAACTCACAGAGGCAAGTAACAGTTGGGAATATAAAATGAATATTTTTACATTAAAAAAAATCGGAACTAAAAGAATAAAATTCCGTATTAATTTTTTTTGAAAGTCCATCCTAATTTCTCCGGGTTACTTTATAATATGGCCGGTTGGAACGAAATAGGGAGGCTCACAAATACATGTTATAGCACTTTCATACACAGAATTTCAACGTTCTACGACTATTCGTTTTAGAGTTATGCGAGACGCATAGGTACACACAGACGTCAAGAAAAAAAAATCTCTCCTGAATCCATTTTACAATCCGTTTTGAGAAAAAGAGTTCTTTATTGTGCGAACGTACAGACATTATGCAAAAAGATCTTTCAAATGGACGGTCAAAAATGGATCCTATAAGGAAGTAAAAATCAGTAGAATAATTTTTGTTGCAATTATTCCAGAGCTGATAAAAGTATCCAATAGCAAAAATTAAATCTATTTTTAAGATAGCTGGTGCAGTAAAGATCGGACTTCTTGATGTAATGAATCGCACAAGGTTATCACTCCTTTTTGTATCACTGACTGAATGACGAATCTTGTTTTTGCCTTACTAATAATAGTCACTGAATGAGAGTCTAAAAGCTATGAAGAAACAGGTAGTATACACTGAAGTGACAAAAGTCATGGGATACCTCCTAATATTTTGTCGGTCCTCCTTTTTCCCGGCGAAGTGCAGCAATTCGACGTGGCATGGACTCAACAAGTCGTTGGAAGTCCCCTGCGGGAATATTGAGCCATGCTGCCTCTATAGACGTCCATAATTGTGAAAGTGTTGACGGTGCAGGGTTTTGGGCACGAACTGACCTCTCGATGATATCCCATAAATGTTCGATGGGATTCATGTCGGACTATCTAGGTGGCCAGATCATTCGCTGGAATTGTCCAGAATGTTCTTCTAACCAATCGCGAACAATTGTGGCCCGCTGACATGGCGCATTGTCATCCATAAAAATCCCATCGTTGTTTGAGTACGTGAAGTCCATGAATGGCTGTAAGTGATCTCCAAGTAGCTGAAGGTATCCATTTCCAGTCAATGATCGATTCAATTGCAACAGAGGACCGAGTCCATGCCATATAAAAACAGCCCAGACCATTATGGAACCACCACCAGCTTGAACAGTGCCTTGTTGACAACTTGGGTCCATGGCTTCGTGGGGTCTGCGCCACACTCGAACCCTACCATCAGCTCTTACCAACTGAAATCGTGACTCATCTGACCAAGCCATTTAGACTGACCAATCATATTAGAGTAAGCCTTGACGATTTTCCATTCGTTTAGGGACCAACCGATATGCTCACGAGCCCGCGAGAGTCGCTGCAGACGATGTCGTGCTGTCAGTAAAGGCACTCGAGTCGATCTTCTGCTGGCATAGCCCAAGGAAGACAAATTTCGCCGCACTGTCCTATCGGATACATTGATTTTTGCGTACGTCCCACATTGATTTTTGCGGTTATTTGACGCAGTAATGCTTGTCTGTGAACATTGACAACTCTACGCAGACGTCGCTGGTCTCGGTCGTTAAGTGCAGGTGGTCATCCCCTGTGCTGTCCATGGTGGGATGTTATGCCTGAAATTAGATACTCTCGGCACACTCTTGACACTGTGGATGTCGGAATGTTGAGTTCCCTAACGATGTCCGAAATGGAATGACCCATGCGTCTAGCTCCAACTACCATTCCGCGTTCAAAGTCTGTTAATTCTCGTCGTGCGGCCATAATCACGTCAAAGCCTCTTCACATGAATAACTTGAACACAAATGAAAGCACTTCGCATTTATACATTTTCTACGCGATACTACGGCCATCTGTATATTTGCATATTGCTATCCCATGACTTTTGTCACTTCAGTGTACTTCTACGGCTATTGACAGCAAAGCTAGTCAGCGTGGCAGCGTCGAATGTCATCGGCATCTATCTCTCCCTGATCATGTATCTTTAATTTGCCTGAGAGGTGCAACGATACTAACACATGGATGAGGTGTGCAATCTTCAGAAACTGCAAAATGCAAATTTTCCGGCAAGATAACTCACGGCCACATGTAACAAATATCAGAATACAAAGTTTGCAAAGTATCCAAGTATTTCCATAGCCATCGCAGTCTCTAGATCTTTCTTCAACCAAGCATTTGTGGAATGTAATCTGCCGTCGTTTAACTGCTCTGCTTCAGAGTTATATGCAAGACAAATTGTGGAAAATGGCAAAAGCAATGTAGTCATCCATTCGTCCATACTTTCAGATGCCCCCGAAATGCTGTCTGAATATTAGTCATGAAGAGTTCCTTTTATATCACCCAAAGAAATAGTTTTACTTACAACTGATCACCCTGTAGATTTCATTAACTCGTACGAGAACTTTTGTGGCCTTTTAAGTGATTCATTTATTGGTTACTACATGCCCGTAGTCCATAAAATTTTATTTAAGTATAGTTCTCGTTGTCGTTTCGCTTAAATGAATTTAAAGATCAATATTCTTTATTTGAAATTTTTCTTACAGCTGTTTTTAATTTATTAATAATTATTAAATAATCTTGTTTGCTACTTAGTCAAAGCCGGCGAGCATACAAGGGAGCTTAGTGAAAAGCTGTTACGTTTATAAGCGCGTATAAACATTTTAATAAGCATGTACCTTCACCTTTGAATCGTTCTGAAATTTGACAATAAACTCAGTGAGCTTGCGGTTCGCTCAAAGTCTGTTGACGGGCTTTGTGTCACTTTATTATAGTGAAGGTGCCCGCAGTTTAACTGCATATGCAATCCTTTAGAACTTGCTGTAATTAGAATCGGCATAAACTGAAAGGATTTTATATAAATCAGGGGGAATTCAATGACATGTTTTTCTGGCACTTAACATTTGACGAATAATATAATTACGTTGTATTTAGAGCTCAAAAATAATATGATAAAGAAAATTTAAAAATATTGGAAAATTCGTTGGTACTTCTGATTTCTACGTGTGATTGACATGTACAATTATCTTTGCTGTTATATGGTATTTGCAATTATGCAAGTCGTCTTTCTGTATAAAATTGATTAATAAAAATATCCTGGAGACTTCACAGAAATTAAATTCGCTTTCGATTAGTTTAATCACTGGGAATAGTAAACTCAGATAGGAGAAGTTAAATTCTAAAGGCAGTTCTGCCGATTAATCAATCATATTAGAGTAATTCTTGAATTCACCGGTGACTAGACAAGCGACTGCAATTATCGTTATTATTTACAAGTCAGCTTTATAAGAAATAGAATTTAATGTAAGAAGAAGCATTAAAAATAATAGCAAAGTATGTTTTCTACCTTTTTGAGTCTCAGTTTCAAAACAGGTTTTATTCTAAAATGGTGCAGATTGGACCTGCGTAGTGTTAGGGTTACCTCTAATTACAAAAAAATACAGTTGACTCAGAAGGTTTTTAACTTTAAAGCTCTCCATATGTATCTCTTCGTCTTGAAACTGCTTGCAAAATGTGATTCGATGCTCTGGGGACTGGTCTTCAAACATTTGTTCTGAAGTATCTGTAACTAGTCCGCTAATTCATTATACTTTGGTTTTTCAAAGAGCCCAAGATTAAAAATGTTAAGATTAATTGTTACTAATTGTGAGGATAATTGCAAAGATACTAAGTAAATATTTCATAATTAATTCAGAATCTTTTCTTGGTAATAAATAAAAGCATTTTTTCTCTTTATTTTCTTTTATTTATTTATTTATTTATTTTTTGCAGAATAACTGCACATATTAAGCCAAACTTTTAGATGTTGTTCCCAATATATTTCCAAGACTTTTTTGAGGAAATCTAGTTTCGGAACGAAACTTACTTTAATGTTGTGCTAGAATTTCTGGGTAAAAAAAGGTAATTTTAATCATTAATGCTTATTCATACGAGTACAGTTTAAGCGGGAAGAGATAATGCATTTGCTATTCTGCAAATTGACAAATTCCAGATTTATTTTACCGATCGAAAAGCAACTTTACACATTAAAATTTCTAGTACAAATGATAAAGCTTCTAACTGTAAACAACTTATTACCCTGTGAAAAGAAACAAAGGAACCTAACAAAATAAACATCACGCAAATAAAATAAAACTGCTTAGATGAGAACCATATCGAGGCAACCTCATTTCCATTGGCTCTCGAAGTTAACGGCCCTTAGAAAGAGGACCCTTCACCTCCGAATGGGAAATAGGATCTTACAAATAATGTTTAATGTATAAATAATAATAGTAGCCAGCAAATTTAATGATTTTGCAGTAATAGCCACCACTTCGAATATAAAAAGGAAACAAAAAATAAATTAGGACACACATGAGGGAGGATAGAGAATCAGTTCTCTTTGAGGATGGCTTTAAATTCTGCAGAGAAAATCCAAACACACGATTCGGAATCTATCACGGTGATTGGTGCATTTCCTCCCCTCCCCACCACTTCAATCTATTCTTCTTATGGCATAATGAGGAAGCGTGATATTTCACGCTCTTCTATAGGGAAAAAAGGAGAGAAAGAATGAATTATTACATGTAATGACGATCATTTTGAATTGTTTGTGTTTTCAACCGATCCGCCACCTGCGATTCTGAGGAAGAAAATATTCACCCTCGTGTTACAGAATAAAGATGGCATCATATACTCAAGCATGTTTTAGTGTTAATGATAAATTGCAGCAAAGATTCTAATGATACTACGGGTTTTGTGGTAATTTGGAATTTAACTTTCTAGTTCAAGTTTGGAATTTGCTGCATAAGATATGATGGGATTACTGGCACAAAACCAAAGATGGTTATAATGCGCCAAATAGAAAGTAACAGGATCTACTTTGATAAATTTTAAGAAGGTACAATACTAATGAATAAAACGCTTAAACGATCAACAAGTAAGTCAGCTATTAAAATTCTTCTGACGAAGATTAAAAATATGGACACTCAATTAAAATGAGACCGACGTATGAGTAAAAGAAAGGCATTAAGATTTGAGCATACAGGGCTCCTTCTCAGCTTTCAAAAGACAGCTATGTGTCACTCGAGTGTGATCGATTCTAAGGCGAGTTAAAAAAAACTTCATTCTTACGTTTTATGATAGACTCCCAATATCCTGCTTTAGTTTTTACATTTCTCAATTTCTTCTGAGGCTGAACGTCCCAAAGTCGCTGCCCTTTCTTCAGACCTTCTGTGTGATGACATAACTCATATTATAAGGTATTTCTTTCGCCTTCTCAGCATACCTTCGTGGTGTAATGGTCAGCACACTTGGCGCGTATTCGAGAGGTCCGAGGTTCGACTCCCGGCAAGGACACTGCTCATTTTTCCTGTCTCCTGCTTCGAAATAATCCAATGTTTTTACAATATTTCTGAAAGGGCTCAGGCGACTGGACAGTTCAACAGCAGATTTCTCTAGGATATCTGCAGCTAATTACCCTTTATTTCTGCATGGCTGTGAAGCTAGAAGCAGAAAATATTTTGATATCCGCGACTTTTTCTTTTTAAGTTTGTACTTAACCTTAGAACTTCAACTATTACCGAAATCTGGGTGTCGGAAAATGTTTCGAAAGTTTTCAGAAAATTGAATAAGTCAGAATAAATAATGAACATTCTCCGACATAACTTAGATACGAATCAAAGGGAATAATGAACAACAGTTAATTCAGATGCATATATTGAGGAAACAATCGTCTACTCTCCCTACGCCCTGCTGTAACAAATGATACTCCAACATGATCAATTACTTTCGACCCATCTCTATATAAATGGACATTACTGCTATACATTTTTCTACGTTCCAAAAAAAATGACGATATACAATCTTACTAGTGCACTTGTAAGCAAAATTAAGAGAATTTGAAATTTATGCCTATTTTTACACCAAAGGTGTAACTATATATATAGTATATAGGAGTACTATCAATATATACTAATATATATTGAACCAAAGGTACTAATTATGCCACAGAAGAATTATACAAATTTTCAGAGTCAAATACGTAAACGTGTACGTGCGTGTCTGCGATTGCGGAAGGAGCTTAAGTGCAAGAGTTATTTTCGGTGATATGTGTGCTCGTAATCTTTCACGCCATTCCCCGTGTTTCTCCAAAAAGTTGAGTACGTTTTATAAGGTATAAGGTAAAATGAGTAGATGGACAATTGTCGACAGATTGGAGGCATGACTGTGATAAATCCAGGTGGCTACAAAGCTCAATGCAACGTCTAATTTTGTCTGTAATTTATGGAAACAGTTTCAAAACATTAGAACCCAGTGGCGGCTCGTAGCTAAAATTAGTGGGGGGTGCTGTACAAAAAATTTTAACTTTTGTTTTAAAATTGCGTAAATGGAAACAAACACGTATAAAAAGAAAATTTATTTTAAAACTTCCATGAAATCTTACAAGAGAAAAATTAAACACTTCTTAACTACTTAAACCTAAATTGCTGCAGTCAAATCTTTATCTGTTCATTTAAAAATGAAATCCATTCTTCTTGTTTTAATTTGCGCGAAAAGATCAATAATTTTCTCCTTGATCTCTGGATGACAATTGAGGAAATTTTTCTCTATTGAAATCGTTGCAAGCGCATTTAGTCTCTCCGAATTCATAATGCTTCTTAGAAAAGTTTTTATTCTTTTTAATGTTAAAAAGCAGCGTTCTGAGTCTGATGTAGTCATGGGAACTGTCAAGAGAATTTTTATCAGTTTCGTAATTTCACTAAGAATTCACCAGAAGGCCTGGATTATTAAGGCCAGAAGGCCTTTAT
This sequence comes from Stegodyphus mimosarum, assembly GCA_000611955.2. Classification (NCBI taxonomy): domain Eukaryota; kingdom Metazoa; phylum Arthropoda; class Arachnida; order Araneae; family Eresidae; genus Stegodyphus; species Stegodyphus mimosarum. The sequence goes on along the minus strand of KK116233.1, from coordinate 848,640 downwards.
TACTTGAGGATGCAAGGACATGGTTAAAGTTTTCTGTAAAATAAAAGAACCGAAAAAAATGAATCAAATAAAATAGCTGAAAAATAATCTAACCAAGAATATGGTGTATGATTTTTTAATCACAGCACACTCGGAGTAAAAAAAAAAAAAGAAACACCTCCAAAACGGCACTCCAGATTCGGCACTGCAAGAGCGACAGTACTTTTCTTTCGGTCTTGTACGCTGCTTCCTAAGTGCGCATGCGCAAAACAACAAAATACCACACGCGCGAAGTAAAAAGTAATCACGTTTCCAGAATTTTGGCACTGCAAGAGCGACAGTGCTCTTCTCGCTGGGTGGTTCGAGTGCTGCTTTCTGTGTGCGCATGCGCAGATCAACCAAACACCATGCCGTTGGAACTGCGAAGCCCGCAGTTCCATAAAGACTTTCGTATCTTTTTTATAAACTGGAGGATGGCTACTGACATTAAGTTTAAGGATTATATATTGTAGAAGTATAAAGAAAAAATTAAAGAAAAAACGGCTCATTATATTAAATATTAAGAATAATAATAAGTTTCCACTTATTATTATAGGGGGGCTGCAGTTCCACAGTGCTTATTACGAGCCGCCACTGTTAGAACCATATCTAGAAGACCTGGACAAGATTGACCACGATCCCCAACGAGGAAGGAAGATCGTTATTCGGCACTTTTAGCGCAGCATCACAAGACTGTTCTAGTTTTGCAATTCTTGTGTGAGCTATATGCTACCGCTGGAACCCGAGTTTAACAGTCTGCAGTTGCCTGAAGATTTCCTGAGATAGGTTATACCCCAAAAGCCTCTTTGTTTGGTTCCACTCACTTCAGTATACAACACAGCATGTTTAGCATGGTGCGGACAACATGCCTTGAAGACCAGACTTCAGTGGAGCACCGTGCGTTTTACAGATGAATCGAGTTTCAGCCTTTACGCTGATTCTTTGCGTTCCTGCATCAGGAGAGAGCCTGGAACACCATACCATTCCTCTCTCAACATTACAGGAGTGGAGGTGTAACGGTTTGGGTAGGCATTATGTCGGACGGCTGCACATCCCTGCATGTGTTTGAAAGACTTTCTGACTGCTATGAGAGGAAATCTTAGAGCCCCAAGTTTGAGTTTTCAGGGTCGCAATTGATGCTGAGTTACTGTTACTAGACGAGAACGCTTGTCCACATAGGGCTCAACTGGTAGACGATTGCCTGTAAAGTGAGGATATTCTCCGCATGGATTGGACAGCCAGATCTCCTGATCTTAACGCCATACCTCATGTCTAGGACTATCTTGGAAGGAAGATTTCATTCGTCATTCCCTTTTTAGAACCATCCCGAAGTTGAAAAGTACCTTGTTGCAGAAGTTGGATCGATTGTCACATAGATTCCTCAGCTGCCTCGAATTTGGTATACTGTCACGTTTTGCGATCTGTTTGGCTGTGAGAGGAGACCATATTCCATATTAGACTCATTTTCAGTTAGACATCACAAAGTGAACTTTGGGCATTTCTTCACTATGAGTTTTCCTGATATTTACGCGTTCGTAAAATGACATTTAAGTTCGTAAAATGACATCTTTCTCTTATACATTCATATCAAACTTCATATAAAGTTGTCCACTAGTTTTTCAGAAATTCGACATAATGGGCACATTCCCTTAATTTTGAACCCGAGTGTATTTCTTTTATCGAGATGGCTGAACAACAAGAAACCGAATTTATTCATTTTTTCCAAGACCTGATTTCAAACTGTATAGGCATAATTCCTTTGATATTCTTCAATCAATGAGCGAATATTGTTAAAGAAGGGATACAATATGGTTATGCTTCAAACGTCATATTACTTAAATCATCAAGCAGAGAAGACTTCCCAGGATATATATGTTGCGATAACATATTGAATTAATATTCTAAAGCCAACTTCTCACACTTATATGAGAGGAGTTTTATATCAGGTGATATACCAACTCTGGACTGGAGATGTTGTTAATGCTCGGGAACACATTCGCAGAATCTGATGATGGAAAAGATCCAGTTCAATTAACAAGGAAGTTCATGCAGAATGAAACACCACTGTACAATAAACTAGTCTAGAGCGTATGAGTGCTGTGTTAATGCGAAGTAAAAAGGAGCGATCTGAGCCCGAGAAAGTATTCGACAGGACTTTTAATAGTGTCAGCATTTTGGAACATTCTTTCAAGCACTGGATACGTGGAAGAAAGGTTAATTTTTTGTCAAATGTCGTTCAAAAGAATTTTACTTCAAATGCAACTGGATTACTGACACTTGAAGGCAAAGCTGAGGTTCCGGATGTAAATGATTCGAAACACGAACCCGTGCTTATTTGACCATTCCTGAATTCTGTTCAAAAATGTTTGCAATTGTTTCTCCCCATATCTCATATCCGCACTTATATGAGAATCCGAAGATCCAATTTATTCGAAGATCTTCAGCATATAATGATTTTGAAGCAGCAGGATGGAGCTCTTTTAGGACGAAGTTGATTTTTAAACTGAAAAGCATAATATTGAGAAGAGCCTTGTGACGCATCCTTTTTTTTCAAAAACATCTGACAAGACAGAAACAATTCTTACTTGAAAAGTCCTAATCTTTAAAAAAACGTGAATAAAATTTGGTTAGTTACCACGATGATAAGTGTAAAAAAGATCCCGTAAGACCGTATGTCAACGTTTGTCTTAAGCTTTCGTCATATCTAAGAACACAGAGACTAAGTTCGCTTTATGTAGATTTTACAGATAGACGTATCGAGAAACAGTATCTTATCCACCGTCAATCTGTCATTTCTGAAAACACTCTGATACGAAGACGTTGCATTACTCCTCTCCAGATAGTAGATGAGGCGAAAGTTATGAGTTTTTTCAAGCAACTTACAAATGCAAATGGTAAGTATAACTGGCCGGTAATTTGAGGAATTCTGTGGATGTTTACCAGGCTCAACAAAAGGAATAATAAAAGCTCTCTTCCACTCATTAGGAAAAGCATGTTTCTTCCACACTTTATTAAAGAGAATGAGGATAGTCAGTGACTTATACGATAGATGTCCCACTATTTTATAGCTAATGCCATCCAGATCTGACTAGACCTGCGCGTATGCAATAGGCTCTCCTCCGCTCAGGAATGGTAAGGTTACTATTATAAGGCTCAGAGTGGAAAGAATTGAATTGCACGAATTTATCCATTTTAGTTTGCCATCCTCCCTTAAAACTCACAATTGTTATAATTTATATGATTTCATACACAGCTTGCTCTCTGAAAGCAAGAAAATTAGAAACACGATCGAGAAAATGATAATATTCAAGTGTATGATCTAAGAAATTTAAAAGAATTTTCATGTACTTCATTACACATTTATTGAATTATTTCTTGCGAACATATTCACACAATACTACTGATCTCAACACATTTCATCAACTTCCTGATATGTTTTTGTATAAGTAAATAATTACCGTTATTCAGAACAGCTTGATTTTTGGCTAGTTGAAAAGAACTGACTATATATTTTTCTTCTATTTTAATCCTCAAGTAGCAGCAATTGTTAATAACTTCCTATTTTGACAAGACGCAACTGTCTATTTCTAAGGAAAGAAAATACCACTTATCTCGTATAGAAAATACTTGTAAGGGTTTTATCTTTCCTTACCATATACTTCCATGGTGTAATTGGAAACCGCTTCTAGCGAGCAGTCGAAAGGTCGGACTTTGAGCCCTGGAGAGGACATTGCACATTTTTCATGTTTCCTGCTCCGAAATAAAATTTCTAGTTATCTCTGCACAGTTAACAACAACACATAAATATTAGTTTTAAGGTTTGATAAAGAAATTACTATTTGTAGTACTTATGAATATATATTCCCCACTCTGTAGTACTCAAAGAAAATCACATAAACGATCCAAAATCAGTCATTACCATTCCTTCTCCGTGACTATTTCCGCAAATTATGACACATGCGGCTTGCGAATTCAGTTATAAGAAAAAATTAGACAATGGGTTCATTGAATGAATAACATTTCGAAAATAAGAAGCGCGTCGCGGCTTCGGTGACCCATACGCTTAAGACTAAATCGAAACAAACACTCTATATGCATTACATGATATTGCCGTAATTTAAGAGAAAAGAATACCTAATTTTATATTATGAAGTTAAAAAAACAACTGGGTATAAAATTATTATTTTATAAAAGCAACCCTGTGGTAGTGACTAACAAAGCGAACTGCAAAATAGCTGGAGTCGGTTTAGATTTTAGGAGATGATATATAAATATGTGGTGTTTTTGTGGAATGAGGGTATTTAATATCAAATGAACAGAAGGTTTCCTTGAGAGCAAGTGGTAGAAGAAGAGGGAAACAAAATCTTGGATTCTGCCCCTTGTTGCAATTAAAACCGGATTAGATCTTGGCAAAACGTTCCATCACCATAACCGCCATAACTCGGATATAGAAATGAATGATAGATCCTTTTGATTGCATTTATGACTATTCATGAAGTTGTGCTGAGTGTTGTATGCTCGGATATAATAATAAATATAACTATCTATCGTGCTCCGCCTATTTGGCACTATGCGGATCTGTCCTAACTGAGAGATCCTCATATTAGGCAGGGGCTGGATCACCAGTCAAGGTTCTCCAACAGGTTAGTCATACTACCGCCTCGAGGTCCCAATCCGAGTCGGCAGACTTAGAAGTTTCCCTATAACCACTGCTAGCTCCCGGGTGCTCATGTTCACAACTCCCGGTTCCCAATGCATGCCTAAAGATCTGACTGGTCGTCAAAAATTGCACCCGTCAGTATTACGCAGGTTGCCCTGTTCTATAGAACAGGACTTACGCCAACACACCCAAACTGGGCCAAAGAAATTTGTTCTCAAGTTATCTTCCAGCTGGTCAAGTGAAACTGCCAGACTATTGTTTTTAACTCCCCGGTACCGAGGCTGCCAAGGTACAGATCCGAGCCAGTACAGTGAACGACTGCAAGGAGGTATGTGCGAATATACCTCCGGAAAATGCGGAAAAAGAACAGATATCGTAATTTTGAATTGGATCTCGATTAGATTGACTTGTTAAAATTTTTTTGAGTAATTGCAAAGAACTGTATTTACTTAACAAACGCTATGATATTTCTTTGGTTTCTTTAATTTAAAATTCTTGCTTTTTGCAGAAAACAATATTCTATCATTTTCCTAGCTAAAACATACTTTGTTTTGTCTTATTCTTGGATATTCAATAACTTGATCTAATACTGCTGATGTTTTTGTTTTAGAGTCCTTATTTTATGGAAGATTGATTGCCAGAGTCTCAAAGAGTGTGGAGTTCTACTTTCAACTCTAATTTTGAGGAAGAGCAGTCTCTAGGGGGTCAGTCGGTTGGTCTTCCCCCCTCTATCCTACCACTAAGCCACATGAGAGGACTTTCGGTTAGCCATAAATTTAGAGTGCCCGTATGCCGCAAAGACATTATTCTTTTACGAACATCCATGCCATCTTCCGGATTCGAACCTAGGCCTTTCGGCACGGCAGTCAGAGTGACTAACCACTATCCCGTCTGGGTGGGCACGCGGTCTAATGAACATCACATTAAAATTACGAGCGAAAATAGCATCTAATAATCAGTTAATGTATAATATTCAAATTAACCAATTAATTACAATTTTGGCCTTTAGTATAAATTCTTCTTTCCGTTTCCTCACCAAAAAATGGGATTGAGTGACAGAGTATTTTAGCTGAGGTTTGGGTATAGTATGATAGAACGTGTTTCTACCTCTCTAAGCCACGATACTTTAGTTCTGCTATTTCTAAATAAGTTTATAATTATTCAGCTTTGTATTATTTGCTGCCGACATTTAAACTGCTACGGCGGTTGGAATTTTGTGCCAACTTCGACTTAAATTTAATTGTATTTTGTGATTGCTAATTTAAATTTTAATTTAAATTTGACTGTTATTTTAGTTACATCGCTAAAAGCGGTGGTCGATTCTCTTAGCACAAGAAGTGCATTTATGTTCAAAGTTTATGTTTAAACAAAAAAGTTACTTCAAAAACCTTTCCAAGACTTTGTATTATCTTCGTGCATCCACAATTTCTGATCTTTAAAAGCGTTCTGGTCAAAAAAAAATTTAACGTTTACCTTGTGACTTGCTTTAAGTAACTGTCTAACAGCTAGCTTAAAATGCTTCACTCTTACAAATAAATGTATATAATTAAACAGAAGTTTCACTGAGAAATGAAATGGCAAGCTTCGTTGCATAGCTTACTTAACCTAGCGCTGAGTAATGTACCTAGTTTCTTAACCTACCTTTTTGCCACCCAAAAGGGTTTGCTAAGGATTTTTCTCGCTCTTGCGGAGCTCGCAGTCTACCAATCTACTGTCAACTCTTCCTACTAACCATTTTTTGTCTCTTTAGCTTTATTATCAATCATTATGTCACTTCGAACTACGTCATGTACAATTCAACAGCAAAATTACAAAAATTTTAAAAGCAACCTAGCAGTATGCGTTTAGAATTCCCGATGCAACCTCGAGTTTGACCAACAAAGACAAAAAGTTTATAAAACATTTTTGTCTTTTTATTATTACCGCTTTGTGTGCTTATTTTATTTATTAAATATCACGTTCTTAGCGCTTACGCCACATAAAATTCGACAACAGTAAAATCACAAAGTATTTAAAAACATCATATGTTTAGAATTTCTGATAGACAGTCTCATGCGCTGGAGAGAAAAATGATTTATTTCGTACAACGTTACCACTGCTCGATTTGAAATCGTTGAGTTTGTTAATTAAAAATTCCTTGAAGTTTTAAAGACTATGAAAAAGATTCTAAATTCCACGAATTTCGAAACCGATTCGAAATTCAAAATTCTGGTTTCTAGGTACCCATGTTTGGGTCGAGAACTATGTTATTCAAAATCTGATAGCTCTGGGTACCATTGTGTTTTCACAATGCGAGAAACATACGTACATTCATGCAGATTCTTTGTCAGGACTGAGTGTCCGGTGCATATTCTTGGCGAACATATTCGTGAAATACTTTAAGTCCTGATCTTGAACAGGGAGCTGAATGCAGCTATGTTCTGTGGTAGAAAACTGTGGTTAAGTGATAGAAGACCTGCACTTAAGAAGGATTTAAAATCCTCTTTTATTAAACCACAATTATATACAGCCACTTTCCAACTCGGGAGGGATACAGAAAATAATGACCGCACTTGGGTCTAAACTGAACAATCAAATAATTTAAACTAAAATTAAATAGAAATTAAATCGTCGTTGCTCACAGAGCTATAAACGCGAGGTTGGCCTCTATGCTAAAGGGTGCATAGCAAGATTTAACTAATACTAACGCGCTTAGATTTACTTCAGTAAGTAATAGCGTAACAACACTAAGGCTTAGAATTTAATTACTAGCTAGTCAGGCCAACGTCGAACAGAGTAGCAGTGGTCTAAGACTAAAAGCTCTCTCACCCTGAGACGTTCCTACCTATCGCTTAAATAGAATTTGGCTCCACTTCAAATTAGCATAAAGCTGAAACGCGCGCTTATTCTAACGGGAAGTTGAAATAAGAACACATAGAAAAGGGAAAATTAAAATAAAACTTTGTTAATTTAAACTAAAACCTTACATCTTTATTATTCAATTTCGTTAAATATAATAAAATGCGATAATATTTGATGGCAACAATTTGAAAAGTGACAGGCCGTTTATAGCGATTCAGCGTAAAATGTCGTTTTGAGACCAATATCCCATTTGTGACCAACCTCCCTTTTGGGCTGAGTAATTAAAAATTCTAAGCAGTCAAATTAATCATTCATATTAATTTTTAAAATATTTCGTAGCTATGCGAATAATAGAATTTTCTGCCGATATTTTAATTGGATTTTTCATAAATAAACTCATCCCATTATTAGTACTTCTGTAACCCTTAAATGCAATTGTAGTTTCAGAAAAGAAAATTAGAAGTACCTAAAGGGGGCTATGTTGGGATGGGTTAAATTTAAGTCGTATTGCATTGTACTATATAAAATAAATTTCTTAATTCAAAAACATAAATTACTGAATTTAAAGTACCTGGGAAGATATTCGAATATCTAATTCAAAGGCTAATAGTTAAGAATAATGTGCCCTCAAACTTCTCCCTTTTTAGCGGACATTCAAAACAGGTAAACTACAGAAGCACTGAAGACGGATATTTGAAGTACTGTGGACGAACATGCGAATTAATTTATTTCCTCATAAAATTTTATTATTGAGAACATAATTTTAGGTTTTATGCATGTTGACAATAATAATGAAAAAACATCTGGAGGGATCCTTTAGGTCTGCAAAGCACAAACCAGGAAAACCATAACGAATTAAAAATTGCAAACACTCAAAACTATTCAAAGCGGATACGGTCAAATGTTTGGCGTAGACAAGAAACTTCTTGTTCAGCACCTTCTTTACTAATCTCATAAAAGTAAAATTAAGTTCAGTCTTCCCCAACATTTACTGCTGCTGTTATGGTGAAGGAGACATAAACATAGATCGCCATCTTCATGACCCTACTAGCTGCTATCTATCTTAGAGGCAGTTCTTCTCGGGTCAGTAGAAACCACCTCGGAAATTTAGTGCCAGTAATTGTTTCAGCTCTCCTCAGGTCACTGACTGACCCACCAAATATTTGCATTTATTGCTCTTGGCGTACTTAAGAGCCTGTTTGGTATTGGCACTTTTCCATCTTCCAGATAACAACTCAGCTCTGAATACGCTGGCGTGAAGCATTATTGGTGTCTAACGCATTGCATATACTTGAATTTCTTCAATCGTATGCGAATGAATAAAACTGAGAATACTGTGCAGGAATTGCCAAAATGTTAGTGTTTTCATTATAGTTGATTACTATTGATTTTAAGGTATTAATCAGGAAATCAACTGCTCTCGAAAAGTATATGAAAGTTATAGGCATGCTTAGGGAGTTCAGAAAATGTCAAAAAGTAAATTCTAGACCTACTGTGCATGTTTCATAAAATAAGGCAAAGAAAAAGAAAGCGTAATTGTTTATTAAAAGGAGGGCATTATAGTAAAATTTTCAATTATTTCCCCCTTTTTTTCTGCTTTAATTTCGTGCTGTTTCTGATTCTTGAGGTTACGCCTGTCAGCATCTTAAAAATAGTTAGTCAAATACCTAGAATTCTGGAATACTAGTCATTCTTCCCTTATTCACTATACCAGCAACTAATTGAGCTGACTCCACGAAGCTTTCTCAGGTTCTATTATCAGTAACATAATCGCAAACAAGTTTCCCTAAGAAATGGTGTTGTTTTCCCTCATCCTCTTGATCTTGGATTAGACTTTATACATATTTACGAATTTTATTAGCTAAGAAGAGGAGATAACGCCATTCACTGCCCAAGGCCTTCGAGATCTTACAAGAAACAGTGCGAGCTTACCGAGCTCTGTTCCAAAGATGAAAACGATATTTTTAATTGCCTCCATGTTGTAAAGACAATACGCATTGCAAACATACATGCCTTCGCCGGTTTTCAAAGCCGTAGCAAACGATATGGCAATCGATTTTGCTAGTTCAGTAACGACCGAGCGGCAAAAGCCGCTGAAAACTTGTAGTTCGGTCCGAAGTTCGAGTCCCATCTAATGGGCTACCTGCATGGGCGTTTTCTCATCTGTAACGTGGATAAGAACCAGTTTCCCTTAAAATGTCTTCCACGGGGCATCTCTCCCATTCCGTGTAGTGCCCAATGGCAGAGCGCGTAATGAATAAAAAAAAACGATTTCTCTGCCCAGTATGTTTGGCAGAAATGCTTCGGGATAATTCTTTTTTACTCATGCTCATATTTTGACATAATTAATTATGCCGTAAGCCACCTAGACGGGAAAGTAATTAGTGACTGTGACTGCCGTACCAGGTGCAAATTCCGGAGAAATTATGAATGTAAATTGTCTGTCCCTTAGGAGGCAGCGGTGGCCCACCTGTTAGGTGCCTCCATATCAAAGTGACCACTGCTACCGGCCTTAGTAGTGGTATAAAAAACTGGAAATAAAAAAATATCTGGTATCTTCTCTTTGAACTGGAAAAACACGGAACATCATCAAGTCCAGCTCTTCAATCTAAAGTTTTACGTAAAAAAAAAGAGTTTTCATTTTTATTTTATTTTTACTCTAAAATCGGTTTCATTTATTAAGTTAATATTAACTATAAATTATTAACTGAAAAAAATCTATTTTTTATCAGATTATTTTTTTATTATATGAAGGATAATGAGCATGGTGAATGATCGAAAGGTGTTTTCAAAGCAGAAATTTCTTGCAAAGGAAATGTTTTCATTGAAAGATATTTTTTTAAAATTATATTTTATTTACAAGGAGTGATAACAAATGTAAACCCAAATTATTAATAAAAAATATTGAAATTAATAATCAGGGACAGTTTCAAGGAACGAAACAGAAATATACATTTTGGTTACAGAGGGTATCTCAATAGAATTTTAAGGCTGCTATATTTTAAATTACAAAATGTCTGTTTAATGAATTGATGTTTGACTACTTTCAAGCATCATTCAGCAGTGAATAGAAACAAAAATACGAAATTATTACATTAAGCATATAAATTACTTCAAAGATAGCTCTGAAATTATGATTTTAGATATTTAAAACGTACATAAAAATAATTTTGATAAATAAAATATAGATATCAAAATATATAAATATCCAAAAAAATTACTTGTGGTGAAACTGTAAGATATTTTCTCCCTCCTTACCGCTTGCCTTCGTAGTTTAGTTGGAAGCCTGTTCGATTAGCAGTCGGGAGGTCCGCAGTTCGAATTCCTGCCAAGGGGTATCGCTGATTTCTCAAGCTTTCCGGCTCTAAAAAAATCACAATGAATGTATAAGTGGCGCATGGACATAAATGTAACGGACGATAATTCGTCTATACCTGAATATGGCGATAGGGTCTCTACCTCTGAAGTCTTCTTTTAAGTGGAGGCGAATGTAAAAAATGTTCTCCCTCCTTACCTTGTGCTTTATGGTGTAACTGGAAACTCGTCCTGTTAGCAATCATGTGATGTTAAAGTGCGATTACACGTGAGGGTATCGTTTAATTTTTTTATATTTCCTCCTTCAACAAACCTAATCACTATGCAGTGACGCCCGAACTTCTCGATGGCTGGCCAGACGTGCTTCCAATTACACCACGAAGATGCCTGATAAGGAGGGAGATAACCTTACAAAAATGTTTCATAAAGTTTTACATACCCTTCGTAATATCTTTTAGTTGCAAAATTTTAAATATTAAAAAGTAAACTGTCTTAGGACAAAAGGGAAATATATTACTTAAAAATAGCTATGCCGATAAATATGAAAATTTAAACAGCCGTTGTAAAGGACAGAAAGACCAAATATGAAATTTTATGAGATTTTGAAATATATTCTTTCTGAAGTACCTTTCCTACATTCTGATTTAAGTTTTCTTTTAAATACATATGCTGAAAATGTCAAAAAGAGGATAAGTTATTTTTGAATATTGTATTTAGGTTCCTGGTTAACATTAGAAGCGCCAGAGCAGTCATTTTGACTGCTATCGTCATTTCACCGTGGATTCCTAAAAACCCTTTAACTTAAGAAGTCATTAATTTTTGGATTTTCCTAAAAAAACCTCGAAAATTATTAGTACGAAATATGAATAGAACAAATTAAAATTAACGAAGATATTATTAGTTATATCTAAAAGCGCCACGAGCAGTCATATTGATTGCTAGTAACCTTAAAAGTGCAGGGAAGCAAAGGCGGCTTTGAACAATGAAGGAAACTGGACAATATCTTCAGAAGAGTTTCATCTATTTGTTGCTATTATTTATGCAAGAGAAGCATATGGCTTAAATGATATAGATTGCGATTATTTTGTGGAATAATACATGGGGTCATCCTTTTTTTTTCGAGAAACAATGTTTCGCAATCGTTTTCAAGATATTATGAAATATCTAAGATTTGACTCTAAGTCAACTACGACTCAGCGTTTAGAAAGGATAAGTTTGCCATTTTCTTTTTCTGATATTTGCAATACATTTATACAGAACTGTGTGATTTCCTATAATCCAGGGTAAAATCTAGCTTGGATGAGTAGTTATTTCCATCCAAAGCCAGGTGTAAGTTTATACAGTATACGCCGAATAAACCAGACAAATTCAATATCAAATTTTAGATGCTAGTCGATGCAGACTGGAAGTTTATGTTCAGTGCTTTTCTGTATCTTGCAAAGATAGCATTGAGTAGTGAAATTGAAGGTCTTCCTGAAAATCTAGTAATGCGTATTCTAAGCCGTTATCTGAATTCAGGTAGAAATTTGATTGCGGACAATTATTTCCCTCACTATCCTTAGCTAAAGACTTAAAAACACGAGTTTTGTGAGCACAGCAAGAAGACATCGAAAAGAAATTCCGCAGAAGTAAGGAAATCAAAAACCCGGCTATTTGAAACATTTTCTAAACAATGCTGAAACTACACTGACTGTCTATCAGAGAAAAAGGATGAAAAATGTCCTACTGCTAAGTACCTTACATCCGAATGTAAATGTAGACACAAAATAAGAAGAAACTTCCAGAAACAGTAGAGCTCTACAACAAAACCCAAACGTGGAGCTGATATCCTTGACCAGATGATGCACAAACACACTCACTTCCAAAAGTTAAGCACGAAGATGTAAAATGCAAAAAGTATGCTTTAATTGAATACTTGACACAAAATTCGGCAGGAAAGTAGCAGATATATTTATGCATAAAACAAAATCAATAATTATATACAGAAATGAAAACAATATTAAATTTTTGTAAATTATTGATTGAAATTAATTTTGAAATTAATTTGTATTAAATTTTGTAAGTTATCAGATAATGACATACTGGAAACTTAAGAGATTTTCAATGGGATTAAGGTCGGGCGAATATGCTGGCCACGCCGTATGCGCAATCCCTTCACTCTCCAGGTAGTCATCGACGATGTCAGCTCTATGGGGACGTGCGTTATCGTCCATTAAAACAAAAGTAGGGCCAACTGCTGCAGCGTACAATCTCACAACGGGTTCTAGGACTTCATCTCGATACCGGACAGCCGTCAAAGAACCTCGTTTAAAGATGTGCAGGTCGGTGCGATATCCTAATGAAATCTCTGCCCACACCATAATGCTTCCACCTCGGAATGCGTGATGTTCGGTGATGTTTTGGGACTGATTGCGTGTTCTGTGTTTACACCATATCCTTATACGCTTGTTACCTGGCTCCAGAGCAAATCTTGACTCATCAGTAAGCATGACATTGCCCCAGTCAGACACATTCCAATTGACATGTTCCCGGCACCACTGTAATCATGCCCCTCTTGATTGGACGGATAGAGGAACACAAACTCGAGGTACCCGGGCGCACAGTCCACTCATATGTAATCTTCGGCGTACAGTAGCTGCAGATATCGCCTTATTAATGGACGCTTTAACCATAGATGTCACACGTGTGGAGGTCGCTCTGCGATTCCGCTTGGCTACAAGAGCGGATCTATCGATCTTCCGCGGGGGTTGTAACCCTTGGGCGACCGGCTACGGGCCTTCGGACAACTGTCTGTGTGGTTTGATATTGTTTCCATAAACGTTAAATTACAGAATGATGAACACCGAAGAAAAGAGCAACGTGATCGACTGTCATGCTTCAATACGCCCCAGAGCACGCCAGCGCTCAAAATCTTCCATTCGTCTTCTGCAAGTCATAGAAACACGTATATCTTGAAAACAAATTGTACGAAAGTTTTAAACACCTTCTATCAGCACTTACAATCAACTTCTGTAACCCTTCATAAAGCTGGTTTCTTAAACTGCCTTTTTTTGCATATTTCTTGACATGAAAGGGCGATTGGCTGTTACCTAGCATATTTGCATACTTCCATCTACCTCTGCAGCGAATTGCATCCTCTTCAATTCTGATTGGCTTCCGAAAATTAGCATTTTCCTCTCCGTGCTTAACTTTTGGAAGTAAGTGTATCATGTTTGGGCTGCAGTGATAAAAAATGTTGCAAAGAGCAGCTTCCTATTTCAAATGGCAGAGGAGTTAAGAGAGCTTCATTTAAAAGAAGAAAAAGCACAAGATTGCCCCAAGAAATTTCCAACTCGAGCAATAGACTCTCGAAGGAAAGACGTCAGTGCCAGATTGGTGCAACAAAACAAGTGATGTGTGTAAAACATGTTCATATTAGTGTGTGGAAAATGCACTTCCAGTATTGAAAAAGTTGTGTTGTGTAAAAATTGCGAAAAGGTATATAAAATGCGTTTGTATTATAAAATACCTATTTTTTTATACAAATAATCTGTTGTTCTTTAAAGAAATTCTTAAACAACTATAATTAATATTCTTAAAGGCATTATAAAGCACTTGCATTTTGAGATATACATTTAATTCGCTGAGCAGTCAATTTGATTGCCCTTGGCGCTTCTAGGTAGGGAGAAATTATATACTGCTTCTAGTGTTAACACTGCATGATTAACAACTTATAAAATTTTATTTCTTTATAGGTTAAGCTTCGGTTACAGTAATATACAAATTGGTAAAAACAAATAGCTAGCTTATGAATGAAGATTTTGTCAAAATATCCTCCTAAAATAGAAAAAAAATGTAACTTTTGTTTCATAATATTAACTCAAGAAATTTTAAAACATAGGCTCTAAAACTATGCACTGAAAATAATCCAGCAGAGTTCTGAAATACAGCTTTTAGTGAGTAAAATGAACTCGTGCAGCTAACTCCGCGTAAACTGTTTCCGAAAAACAAGCGTCCGCCAGCGGCTGAGGGGTAAAGTCGTTGAACGCTGGTAGTTCGGTCCGAGGTTCGAATCCCTAGAATGGGCTGACTTGCATGGCGTTTTCGTGTTTTTGTTCATGTGTAAGGCGTATATGAGCCAGTTTCCCTTAGAAAGTCTTTCACGAAGGCACCCCTCCCGTTAGGTAGATAGTCCTGGAGACTTTGCCGTAATCACATGAAACAAAGTCCGAAAAACGAACACGCCTTTTTGATTTGGTTAGGTTTCTTTGACAATGGCAAACACGAGAGGGCTATCTGCCTAAGAGGATGGATGCCTTTGAGAAGGTATAAGGGGAACTGGGTAGCATCCACGTGACACACGAGGAAAGCCATGGAAAAGTCCATGCAACCAACTCGTTCCCCAGAATCGAACCCAGGTCCTATCAGTGTTCATTCGCTTTACCGTTAAGCCGCTTATGGGCCCACCCCTTTTTGTATGGAGTAATGGCAGAGATAGATTGCTCTATAAATTTCGAGATCTCACTTTCCCTTGGGAATATAACTGCAAATCAAACAATCGATTACTTCCGAAACGAATCTAATTCGGTCTTAAATATAGCTAAAACTCTTCGCTAAACTACCGGCTGATTAAAACTGATGTTTCTGTCTCTCTTAAAGCTTTTTACAGTCTAGAAATAGTTTTACACATAAAGCATCTTAGTTTACAATAGTAAGTAAAATATTATGCACATAAATACAGAATAAATGTAGCCAAACATTTATATGAAAGTACACCAGCATGCTTATATTTCTGTGACAAGAACGACCAGTTCGTTCATACTGTTATACATGAATATATTATTTAAAGCGAATGCTTTAAAGTATTCGCTTTAAATGATACTGTGCTTTTATGCATTTACTAAATGATTCAGAAGCACTTATGTGCGAAGACAATCACTTTTTGTGTAGCCATTAAATTTAGTAGAAATATACTGAAACTTTTGAAGAAAATTTACAAAACATTCAGCAATACGAAAAGTTTTATAAATGTAATAAATTTAGATATCACTATTTGAGAATATGGTAATTATTCTTCTTTCAGTTAGTATAAATCTGTAAAATAGATATATAAAATAGATACAGCTGAACTTTAACATTAAAAAAAATCCTTCTGAGGGGGAGAAGAAGAAGAACTTTTAATAAGTACAAAAAATTATAAAAATTTTCAATAAATTTAAAATAGATTTAAATATTAAAGAACTACATTTTTTTATTTATTTTGATATTTACAAATATATTAATGGACTAGCTCTGCGAAGAAGATGGTTGAGAAAATATAAAATTTGAACTTCTATACGGTGACCGAAAAGGCAAATACCAGTCAATATAATATTAGTAATATTTATTACGTTTTAAGTAAATAACTGTATTTTTGCGTGCGAATTTTAGGCAAATATTAAAAAAAAAATCCTTTAACTTAGATCACTTTTAAATGCCTATTATCCAGGTTTTTTCAAGATCATAATGAATACGAAAACCACATATGCATTTACTTTCCAACTGGAAAAACACGGTTTCAAAATTAAAAGCAATCCAGTATTGGATATGTAAAAATTACATTTAACAATGATTGTAGGAAATTATATAATTACGCATTTTATAAATAATATATTTATTCAATGATATAAATAAGCAAAATCAGCATTAATTGGAAGGCTTGAAATTTATATAAGAATTTCAGTATTGAGAAATGCAAAAATGTAGAACAGAACAAAACAATTTGTGCGGGAATTTTTGTAGTAATTCTTTACAAACTTTCTATTATAAAACCTACTTTTACACAAAGAAGTACTTATAAAAACATCTTTCTTTTTACCCAAAACACAGAAGTTAGAATAACATTCATTAGAAAGGTATCTGAAAAATCTTGTAACTTGTTTTTTTGCCCAAAAAGGACGTTAGTCTCGACTGGGATATTAGTCTCCAAACGGCACTTTGCGTTGAATCACTGTAAATGGCGTATCACTTTCCATATTGCTTCCACCAAATATTATCGCCCTGCATTGTATTTAAAAAATTAAATAATGAAGAATCTGCACGAATGTATGCATGTTTCTCGCACTGTGAATAAACAACGCTAACTAGAACCATAAAATTTTGAACAACGTAGTCCTCCACCAAAACATGGGCACCTGGAAGCCCGAATTTTGAATTTCAAATTTTCTTTACTATCTATTTCATATTCTGTAAAATTTTAACGAAATTTTTGATTGGCAAACTCAGCGATTTCAAAGCGAAACTTCGAAGCTTATTCATACTTCAAGTTTTCTTCAAGCTTGCTTTTGAAGTATTTTGGATAACCGTACTATTGTAATGTATTCAGTTTAGTTAACCCATTATATTTTTATTCTGAACTTTACCATCACTTCTCTTTTTTCGTTAGATTTCAACAGAATGTAAATGAGATATGTGCATATAAGAAGAGTGTGAGATTTGTATTACTTTTAGTAATAGTTATTTTATTATCCTTTTCTATCATTTCTTGTTTCTCTCGCGTTTTCTCGCCGGGATATAAAAGTTACTATCGTGTTTTCCTAGTAGGTTTCTGAGTCAACCTGCTTGGTTAATTCAATTTATGTAGTCTTGAACTATTAATTTATTATAAAAATGAAGCAAAAACCTGTGATAGGCGTAGATTTTTAGCATAGAAACTCTATCGATTTCGAGGGCGAACAAAGTCCCTCTTCATCAGGAGCAAAGCAATCTGCAGATTAAAAATCTACAAGTATCACAGGTTGTTTCTTCACTTTTATAATTTATTTGAGGCTTGTTTCTCTTCTGTCTTGATTTCTACTAGCTTGTCTTTCAATTTAGTTTAGTTTATCTTTATCTATTAGTGTTATTCCCACAAGTGGATGGCGGATTTGTAAGCACAAAGGCTGTGACGTCTCTGAATAACTGAGCCAGGGTCTTCACAGCCTTCTCATGTTGTATTCATCTTCTGGTGTTAGTGATAAGTCGCTAACATACATTCAAATACGTCTAGAGATAGCTTTTGCTAGCTAAGAAAACTAGACGTTAAAAATGGCGCCTGAACTAAAAAAGGTGGTGGACGACAATTCGTCACACGAGGATTTAGCAATTGGGATGAACTTCATTCCCATTCGTCCTTTAAAAGGGGGATATATAAGGTATTTTCTCACTCTATTGCGCCCATTTCTCATTCTATTTCTACTCTTCATGTTGTAACTGGTGCATATTAACTAGATATTGTTAAAACTCGATGCATATTTGAGAGGTCCAGGGTTCGAGTCCCAGCATTTTTCACGTCCGCTTCAAAATAACCTAATGGCTATACAAAAGAATTCTTGAAAGTTAGAGAGCGAGCAATGGTAAGGAAGTTAATCTTTTCACAATATTCTACTCAGTTTCTAAGAATAAAGTTATCCGGCGCTAGCTTTTCGCCATTGGAGTTACCTGCATAGTTCAAATTGTGTCAAATATTGTTAGAGTGTGCATTTGTAAATCTCCAGCATTAATTACTTTAAATTTTAAATTCATAGTTTTATGTTGCCAAAAATCCTACAATTACTAAAGATAATTTACAGGTAGAAGACGTTCATTCTTAAGTTAAATTTTAAATAAAGAGGTTTTTTTGTTTAAACTTCTTCTGAATCTTTCGATCTAGGCTGGCCATTAGTCATCTAGTGGTATCAGCAGAGACGAAGATAAGCTAATTGAGAAGTGAAACTCTATAAGATAACAAATGCAATTTGGGTTTTACACTTTAAATGTTAAAAGTGAATGAAATGGAACTATCAAAGCATCGAGGGCCGTATTCGATCTTCGGGTTGTGTTTTTTCTAACCTTACTGTTATCGATCATCATTTCCCATTTTCATTTACCTGTAAAAAGGAAGTTAAAAATATCTGAAAGTTTTCAGATTTTGACGGTGGTCCAAAAGGATTTGTTATGTTGTTTTACAATCCCACTGAGCTCGCAGTCTACCAGCTTGCTGTTACATTCTCTTCTGCTAACCCACTTCTTCTGTCTCTTTAGCTTTATTATTAAGCATAATTTTTTCGCAACGTGTGCGACATATAATTCAACAGAAAGTTTTGAAAAAATTTAAAAGCAACTTAGGACTATATGTTTAGAATTCCCGATGCAGCTTTAAGTGTTAGATACATTTTTGTGCTTTTATTTTCGGTCTTCATCGTATCAGTATTCAGTTTTCTTACTAAGATGGCTTTACAAAACATTCATTTGTCTTTTTTAACGGTTTTCCATGTTTACTTTATTTATTAAATATCACATAGCCGCATAGAATTCGATTCAACGGTAAAGTCACAAAATATTTAAAAACAGGATATCTTTAAAATTTTGGACACACAATCTAACGCACGGGGGATAAAATGTTTTATTTCGCACAGTGTTGCCACTGCTATCTTTGAAATTGCTGAGTTTGTTACTCAAAAATTAGTTAAAGTTTTACAAATTATGAAATAGAAAATAAAACAAATTCGAAATTCAAAATTCGGGCTTTCAGATCCCATGATCAAGTAGATGACTCCATTGTTTAAAATTTGATGGCTCTAGGTGTTGTTTTTTTTCGCAGTGCGAGAAATATTCATACATTCATACAAATTCTTCATTATTCAATTTCTTTAAGTATAATACGGGGCGATAATATCTGGTGGCAACATTTTGAAAACTAATACGCTGGTTGTAGTGATTCAACGAAAATCATAGCCAAGTTTAGAATACTGTATAGAAGTTAATTCGAGTATAATCTATTCGTGTTTAATTAGTATCAGAATTCTTTAACACTGGATTTAAAACGTAATTGTGTAAATCTGACGTAACTTTGTTCTGAATAAAACAAAGATCAATATTGCTATTGATTCGAAGATAATTAATCATGAGATGAAATTAAAATTTTCTGACATTTAAAATAACGTTATAAGAGAAAAATCAATTAAGTTTCAAAATTTCATTAAAAAGCATTTTATTTTCTCTTAATGCATACGCACGGAACTCATTATCTCAAAACTTGTTTGACTTTAAGCATTTCTAAATACACTTCCTTTGAAAAGGCAAATACAGTTAATAAATTAATTTTCTTATAAATTGAACGAAAACTGCAGTTGCAATTTTTACGTAAAATAAAAATTCAGTCAATAACATTCATTTTCCATAAAATGCTCATTCAGACATTAATTGATGTTATTAAAATAAAATAACTTTGACATAGGTCGATTAAAGAAATTATTAATAAATACTTCAAATAATTATGCTATTAGGAAAACCATTTTTGGAGCCACATATTACTCGGCATTTTTTTTTTCTAAAACGCAGAATTTCTGCGACGTAAATCAAAAATCATTAAATATTTCATTATTAATTCCCGAAGAAACTATCGCTGTTGATGATTGATGATCTTAATAGGAAATACACAAGCAACTTTAATTAAAAACTGGACATTAAAAAAATATCAACAACACATTTTATATAATGGAAACGACATATCGGAAATGGGGCTCTTCCGTTGTTCCACGGGTGGCGCATTTTTAATTTCGGAAACTGTGTTCGCCGCCTCATAAAACACATTACGCCGTTTAATAAAAGCATTTAGTTATAATTATGTAATTATTTTTAAGCCGCGGCCTCAATATGACAAAAGATTACAGCCATTTAAGCCACGGTGCATTATGGAAGAAATTGTGTTTTATGACGAAATCGACAAGATTGCTTCTGTAACCGCCAAAAAATAACTATGAGCGCATTAATTGTTGTGCCAGAAAAATTAATGTTTCGTAGTTTTTCTCTTTTTGGCTTATATATCGTTTCTAACTTTATCATTAATGTTCAGCCTTATAATGACTATGGAGTCAGAATAAAATTACTCGTGTTGTATCTAGTTATTTATGCTAATTTTTCAAGCTTTCAAAAAGAAAATAAAAAAGGAGAAAGAAAAAAGAGCATAAAGAGGGAAGCAGAAGCATTTATAAACTTAGTACTAAAGATATAAATTCAGAAAACTCATTTGTTTGATTGATGGTCACTTAAGAAGAAGTTGCCAAAACGCAAAATGTCAAAGTTTCAATTACAGCCTTATTTTTAATGATAAATTAACTTCAAAATTACTTTTTAAGGGGGGGTCCATCCTAGCTACGAAATCAGGACTAATGACTATAGAAACTGTTTTTAAAAATGAGGAAATACCGGTCAATTATTCTAATTTCATTCCTGAAGTAGTTCACAAAGTTGTCGAAGAGGAAATAATACCGTTGGTTTGAATATACCCAGACGGATAATGAAGCGCAAATTTTCTCTTACCAGAAAAATTCAAAGATTGTTAAAATTTCAAGAAAACTGAATATCATATTACCTTAGCACAGTCAATATTTATGATCTGTACGAAGTAACATAGCAGGTCATATAGCGTCTCTTTATGGTAAAATGGAAGAAAAAGTGGGTGGCCCAGTGTTCAAAAAATAATTTTCATATATCAGATGGAAGAGAAACACGCCGATATGAAATATTAAACTAGATCTCTCCCCCCCCCAAAAAAAGCTGCTTTCGAAATTTAGGGATTTTAGCACAAAGAGGGCTATTGGTCTCGAAACATGATTTAGCGTTCAGTCACTTTAAATGTCATCCATTGTAAATAAGATGTTTCATTCTTCGTTCGAGTCTGTTGCCATTCGGCAAAATGTAAAATATTTATCTTTCAAATTTAATCTCTCTGTTATTGATTAGCAAACTAAGCTATGCTGCTTGAAAGTAACAGATGTAATTGTTAAAGAACATTGTGTTGTTTACTTTTAATCTGATTGATACAAATAAAAATGTATTTAATAGTTCATGATGTATCTTTAGCATACTTCATAGAGGAAGTTGTAAACTTAATTGTTTGGTGATAATGGTTGTTCAGAAAATGTGCAGTAATTGATAAAAACAACAGAGACTATTCAAAGCTACTGTAAATAAAATTTTAAATTTTAAAACTCATTTTCTTGATAAAGATATTAAAATGGAAGAGATTTGTCATCCAAACTTAGAGACATGGAAGACAAGTGTCAAGCTGGTAAATCATTAACATGGGGAGAATTACTGATGGATGCTGTACTGTTGAAACAAAATGAAGTTCATTAGCAGAATAGATTATTCCATTATAAGTTAAACTAAACTAAACTCAGTGGCGCAACAGCCGTAGTGGGCCATGGTCCTAAGCGCCCCGATATCTGCTTTCCAGACCGTGGGCCCCGGGGTGCGTAAGAATATGCCCTGAACAAGCGGTCAGCTTGTCGCAAGACCCCAAGTTTAGTCCCCCAATGATATCCATTTTATCGACCCACTTAAGGGATGAAAGGCTGAGCCAACATTGCCCAGCCCGAGGTTCGAGCCTCGGACCTGCGGTGCTGCTGCGCGACGGGCGACAAGCCACCGCGCCATCAGTCCTCGTTCCATAATAAAGTATTAACAAATATCTTAATAAAAACTCAAAAAGGGATGAAGAATAAGTGGCTGTCTTAAACCAGCTACAAGTCATACAGGCGGTAATGAATGAGGATGTGATGACTGGATAATGCAAAGTGATGAATAATTTGCCAGGACTGTGTGTTCGGTGCATACTCTTGGCGAACATATTCGTGAAATCACTAAGCCCTGATCTTGAACAGGGAGCTGAATGCAGCTTTGTTCTGTGGTAGAACACTGTAGTTAAGGGTAGAAAAACTACACGTAAGAAGGATTTAAAATCCTCTTTTATTAAACCACAATATATGCAGCCACTTCCCAACTCGGGAGGGATACAGAAAATAATGACCGCACTTGGGTCTAAACTGAACAATCAAATAATTTAAACTAAAGTTAAATAGAAATTAAATCGTCGTTCTCACAGAGCTATGAACGCGAGGTTGGCCTCTATGCTAAATGGTTAACTAATACTAACGCACTTAGATTTACTTCAATAAGTAATAGAGTAACGGCGCTAAGAATTTAAATACTAGCTTTTCAGGCGAACGTCGAACAGAGTTGCCGTGATCTGAGACTAAAAGCTTTCTCACACTGAGAGGTTCCTACCTATCGCTTAAATATAAACTTGGCTCCACTTCAAATTAGCATAAAGCTGAAACGCGCGCTTATTCTAACGGGAAGTTGAAATAAGAACAAATAGGAAAGGCAAATTAAAATAAAACTTTGTTAGTTTAAACTAAAACCTTACAAATTTAAACTGTTTGACGAGGCCATTGTGTATTTATCCATGTACAATGAAAGTTCTGATGACGAAGACATCGGAATTGCTGAAACCAAGATTAGTCAAACAGGTGGTTTGACTGCGATCGAAAAGACATTGCTCCATGCTGAGAAGCAAGATGATGCGTAGCCAGCCAATATTGATGTTGCGACGTTCACGCAATACTGTGGCAAGACAACTAAGCAAGCACAATGAAACAGAAGGCTGTTACTGATTTTTTCAAATGTGTGGTATATTATGTAAACTGTACAGTATTCCATTTGTATTACAGGCACGTGTTTTCAAGTTTATAGACTGTATCATATTTAGTACTACGTGTATATCTATACATTTGAACATAATATTTTATATCGTCATGTATACTGCGCACAGAAAAATGGGACAGTTCTATATCTTTCGTTCTACTGGGCCGATTGACAAAATTCGAATTGCATTTTTCATGTCTCGAAAGCGCAACTTAGGACATACATTAGATTCATATATAGCATTCTTCTAATGTAGATATTTTGACACAAAATCGGACTTTTTCTGAAATGATATGTCATTTTTTTCCATAGTTCAATTCTACAACTCAAATTATGCCTAAATATTAAATTTCGTAACATTTGGTGCGAAATTTATGGAGAAATTCAAAAATTTATCTTGGCGAAATTTTTTCAGTTTGCGTCAAGAATAATTTACTTGCCGAAATAATTAATTCATAGTAACGTACTTACTTTCCTTTTTTTTTCATTGATGCACAAGCGGAAAAAAGTTCCATCGTTCATTCTTTCAAATAATTTTAGCAAAGAGAGTAAAGCACATTTAGTGTTAATATCGCTCGAAAAAAAAAAAGATGCCATTTTTCAGAACGAGCCAATAAGTAAATTCATGTATATCTGAAGAAATTTTGAATAAAAAAACACAAATTTTTTGCAGGTCTGCCTAGAAATACATTTACTTTAAGATGATTTTAGAAATTTTATAGATTATAATACAAAAAGGTTTTCGAAAAATTTACAGAAAATATTTAAAAGCACAAGTTTTAAAAATAAATATCATAAAAATGTGCAAATTATATTTGGATTAAGCCTACATTTCGCATTTTGGAAAAAGGAATCAGTTAAGTTTAATAAAAAAGAGATATTAATAAATATATACCAAATTCAATTAGCATGGAGAAGCTAAAATTTTGAGAGCTAATTTTTTAAAAACTGCTCGTGTGATTTTTACAAAACTTGGCAGTTCGGCATAATTTGAGTCGTAGAACAGAAATATGGAAAAATAATTGGCGTGTCATTTCAGAAAAAGTCCCATTTTGTGTCAAAATACCTGTATCAGAAAAATGCTATATATGAGTCTAATACATAGCCTAAGTTGCGCTTTCGAGGCATGAAAAACGCAAGTTGAATTTCTCCAATCGGCCCAGTAGAACCGAAGATATAGAACTGCATTTTTTTTTCCTTTTTTATTTTCTCTCTCTCTCTTTTTTTTTTCTTTGCGCAGTGTACCTTTATAAATTGTGTATATTAGTGAATTTCCTATAGTACGTGCAATAAGACTACAATATTAAAATTTTCTTCCCATTAGTTCGTGTTATCCGAGTTAGCCCCGGTTCACATTAATTCGGGTAATCGGGGTTCTACTGTACATGTAAAATATTTTTTGAAGCTCACATAAAATAAACAAAGTTATATTGAAATATTTCTATCAAGATTTTTTTCTAGGGGTCCTGTAAAGAATTATTAACCAAGATAAGTTTAAAAATTTTCCGATTCAAATGATTGTAGTATTTACAATGGATATTTTACAAATTAACTGTCTAATTTACAAATTATTTACTAAGATTTTACGTTTCAAATGACTGCAATATTTACAATGGATATTTTACAAATTAACTGTCTAATTTATAGAATTTAATGTGTTTTGCTCTGATGCGCACTAATTAAACTAAGACTAGATACTGACTTATTGCTAAGTCTTGTAGAAATACAACAAGAACGGGTGTAAAAGACAAAGGGGCTTCTGTTGAACTAAAAAATATAGAACAGGAGCAATCCTGGTGCTTTTAACATTTATGGCTTTATATCGAAATACTAATAAATAAATAACTCAACCCTGCATTTATGGCTGTGTATAAAAATAATAATTTGGAATTTTAGACTAAGTCGAAATTAGCCAAAAGGCTGGGATATTTAACGCGAAAGTTGGCCTTTTACCTACACAAGCGTGAAAAACACAATCGGTAAGAATAATTAACGCCGTAGACAGGAACGCTTATCTTAAGAGAGCAAATTAGCAATGTGGGCTTCAACAGGCAGAATATACTCTGTCCTAAGCAATCTAAAATCTTTAAATACTATCTCTTTTTACCTCATTAACATTCTGATGGAATACGGAAATGAGAAGTGACAACAAAGATCCAAAACATAAAATGACTGGTTACTGAAAAATAATAGTAACTTCCTTAAAATTAACTGATAATTAATGACCGGTAATCATCTAAAATGTAATGCAGTATATATTCATAAAATATTTTATTTAGGAACATATTTTACACAAGAATCTATATCTTATTCTACCCAAAAGCACTAAAAAATGTGGGAAAGTTATAAGCTGCTAAAGCTTCAAAACCTACAAACCTTTGAATTTACGTTTAGATAATAACTACATTTTTAGTTTAAAAGACTAAAAGCCGACTTTATTTTATTTTACATCTGAATGATTATTGTTGCGTGCGTACGGGTTCGTAATGGATTGAATGCACAAGTCGTAATAAGTGAATAAAATCTATTCTTTTCACAAGAAATAAAACAAAATGCTGAAATATTTCCTCAGAGATATTCGTACAATATCACAATATCTCAAACGTTAAACAGAACTCCGTTTAAAACCGAGAAACTAATTCTATCTCACAGCGAATTCGCTACAATCAATCACAGCATTAAGTAAACAATTACAGCTCGCTTAAAACAACAACTGAGCTGAGGTGTTTTAATTCGGCTTTTATAAGCTTTTTAATTATTCCCGAGAACATTCTGATGAAATCTACTTTCTCGATGGATTTCTACTTCTTGATGGCAACAGTAATTACGAGATATTTGTTTATAAAATATTAAATGCACGCGCTCTTTTATTTTTATTTTTCCAACGTAGCTTTCTCTTTAAATTCGTCTGCGTTGCAAGGGAAAATAAAACAATTTTAATTACAATTCTAAATAAATAGCTAAATACAT
Organism: Stegodyphus mimosarum; assembly: GCA_000611955.2. NCBI lineage: Eukaryota > Metazoa > Arthropoda > Arachnida > Araneae > Eresidae > Stegodyphus > Stegodyphus mimosarum. The sequence goes on along the minus strand of KK116233.1, from coordinate 822,368 downwards.
ACGAAATCTGTAACAATATAGATTTGCTTTTATATAGGACTTTTATTGTAATTTTCATTTCCGAAAAACATTTGATTGATTTTATTTAATTCTATTACATTTCCTTTATCAATAACTTTTAGCCTTTTTCGGCCTCCAGATGTTTTTTGAGTATTATTTTTTGTAATTTTTAGGAATGATTTCTTTACACTTTTTTTGTTCATTTTGTTACATAGGGAAAAAAAACATGTCGAGAAAAGAAATGAATTTAATGAGACTTTTATTTAGTTTAAATCTGTAAAGAATATGAGATCAATTAAAACTTTTTAAAGTCTCAATGGGTTCATTTGAACGAAACATGTATCGTTTACTAGTTAATCAACTTGGTTTAAGGCTTCAAAACTCTTTTCAATTGACAAGTTCTGTTTGAAGCATTAAACAGAGGAGATTAAAAAAAATTTTTTTAGATTAGATTAAAAAAAATTTATACATATATAATTGCATTTTTATTAAAATGAAATTTATTTAAAAATTATAACCCCGTAAACATTGATTATTCCGCATTATAATCATCAATGTTATAGAGTTTCCCTAACTTTGAACAACCAATTACTCTAATTTTTGTTATCATTTCTGAACTCCATATTTCCTCTCGCATTTCTTCGCCACGGTGCAAATTAAGTTAAGGTGAATAAGCGTATTTAAACGAGCGAAAAGAGAAAGTTAGACAGAGCGTGATTTCACTAATATAGCGCACATTGCTGTTTTGTCCTTCCTGCTATTAATCTTAGTTGCCACTACACCTTCTGACGGTTTATTAAAGTCTATCGCCGGTGTAGGTTGCTGAATCAGCCTGTTAGTTTTAAGTAGTCCAGCACTACGCTTTGCACTAAATCATTGCTAAATTATTCTCAAGTTCCCACGCAAGTAATCGGTGATATTGTGAGCACTAAGTAGGTGCATTTTTGTTTCTTTCCCTGTGTGTTTTTCTTCAGACCTATGCAAGATGTTACATGGCTTATTACTAACATTGTATGTTTGCACGACAGTTAAAAGATTTAGATCTCACAATGTTACGCGTTTTCCGTTCATCTTCCTTAAAGCAACTGACAAATTGTTAACTAGTTTTTAATGCAAAGCATTGCTCTTTTGCGTTTAAATGAAGTAATTACGAATAAGAAAGGATAGTTTTTCCTTGCGAGGTCAAAAAACTGAAATAGTCTAAATTTAAAAAAAAATACATTTCCAATAAAAGTGACAGGGGCAGAGCAGTGTACATGAGCACAGGAAAAGTAAGTACGAGAAGGTACAGATTTTATAGATGGAATAAAATTATCGACTACTAGAAGAACATCCATCAGAGAATTTTTAAGAATTTCCCTCCGAAACCTTTCCAGGAAGATGTTAAAGAATTTGGATAGCCGATTGTTGTAATAGCAAAATTTCCATTGCAAAAGTTTTTTTAATTCATTTCATATTTAGTTTTATTAAATATTAGCAAAGTGAAATAAGTGTACGGTATATTTCAGTACCAGAGTTATAAATCACATAGAAATGCTTCTTTGGTGAATAGATGGCTTTTATCTAGGCATTCTTGCAAAGCAGCTTCATGTCACATGTAGACGATACAGGGGTAGTAGGATGGATAATAATACGAACACGGAGATAGCCGGTACTTATCTGGGACTCCACAGTTAGCAAATGACAAAGGAACGTTATCATATGAGACGTACTCCGGGCCATAAATATTTTACACATCTGTACCCAACATTAGCTGAAACTGGTACTTTCTAGATAACAAACACGAGTTGGGAACCGACTCAGTCATCAACAGGACTATGCTATGTTATATACTGGATTCTTTAAGTGCCAGTAAGTTTAGTGCCTCGCTCGAAGTTGGGGTTTTTCGCTGCAATGTCTGGAGAATTCTTAGAGAAAACCAAATTTATCCGTATCACGTGCAGCGTGTTCAGGCACTTCAAACTGATGAGTTAGCATGCACCTCGGTTTGCTTTTGCAGAATAGTTTCTACAATAATGCGTTACAGATATCTTTTTCGCTGCTTCTGTGTTGTCCACTAATGATGAGCCATGATTTACAAACTAAGTGAAGGGATCTTCAGTTCACATAACGTTCATGTGTTGGTGATGGAACCTCTATACGGTATGAAATTTTATAGGTCATAATCGTTTTAAGTTAAATGTTTGGGCCACCATTGCATCAGCTAATCAAGTCTTACCTGCTGCTTTTTCATATGTCAGGTAGCAACTAATATATATTTGTGTAACGGGTCTTGTCACGATATTTGGATAACCAACAGCTCTCTGCATCTATGTGACGTTCATTGTGGTTCTACCATGATGGGGTTCTCGCTCATTTCAGCTGTAACTTTTCAACGATTTAGACCTTAAATTTAGTAACAACGGATAGAACGTAGTCATCCGATGCAAAAGCCTGCTCAGTCGGCCCCCCCGTCATGTTTCGATTACTTGTGGGGGCAAATGAAAATATTTATATGATAGTCCTGTTGTCAGAGCCAATGGACTGGTTGCGCACATTACAGTAGCTGCCGGAGAAATCCGAGGCGTGCCCTGAATCCGAAATTTCATGAGCCACAGTTGTTGAACCTCCATTATAGCTCAGACACTTCGATATCTCCTTTACCTTTTATGAACGTACATTTGTTATTGAAATGCATATTCATTTATCTCGTATCCTTTCGTTTTGACATTTTGTATGCACACTACCGCATTCACATACCATTTTTTACCCTACATTGCAGGGTGATTCCGAGTGGTCTGGGTGCAATCTACCCTTCCTACAAGTTTGTAACCCTGACATTGAGGTACCCTGCACTTTCCATTCGTGAAGCATTAGCTTTTTATCATTTTGGCATTCATTTTGTTGACTTTGCATATAATGTTAATCATTAAGGACTTCGAGACCATTCATATCTTTCCATGCACAATAAAATGCGCTTTTATAGGTAGAGCCATCAGGAACCTAGAAAAGACAAGATGACTGAAAGACCTTTCTAGTTCCAGCTTAAAATGTATGTTCTCAAGCAGTATCTTTTATGAATTTTTCGGTATAGCATAAGGAATTTCTTCCACCTTCTGAGCATGCCTTCGTGGTGTAGTGGTCACCCTTGAACAAGCACTCCCTTGAACACGGACCACATACGCTGGGCGCGTATGTGGTCCGTGGTTCGCGTCTCGGTGAGGGCATTGTCCATTTTTTATCTATCTTGCTTTCAAAAGAAATAATACTAATGATGCTACAATAATAGAACTGGGTTTTTAAAAAGGCCCAGACAGTTTTGGCTACAGTTGCTGCCAGCCTATCTCTATAAATCTGAATGAATGCATCGAATTTGCTCTTTTTTGTCCTCTTTTACCCATATTCATTAAATTTATAAATGCAAAAATTAACTCAAGAGAATTGTAATCTATTTTTAAGTGCAAAAGGATTGTCTAAAAAAACTGAAGCGAAAACCGAATATCCGAGTAAATTTTAAAGGAAGTCAGAGAAATGAAGTACACGTTCGATGCAACAACGCAAATTCGCGAATTTAAGTTGAGGTGTTACTTTTCGCTTCGGTAGAAGGCCTCCGTAATTCAATACACATCATTAAACACAGGAACGACTTTTTCATCGTTGCAAAGTCGAGCGAATAAACACAGAAGACACGCTTTTTAAAAATTAAATTATTTTCCTCTTTCCATCCTTTCCTTCACCTCCGATTTTGCTCTACAGATGAATGATTTTTCCTTTTTCGCGCTAATTATGCCTTCCTAATGAACTAAACACACTTTCTCGTAAAAGTGGAAAAAGTTAGAGGTTCAGGCAAGAAGAAGAAGAAAAATATAACGAATAAAAGAAAAGGTAATGGCGAGGCTTCTTTTTAAAACTGAATATATTTTTTTTTGGTGTGTTTGAAAAGTTTTGTTCAAGTTACATGGACCTTTAATCAAGGAGCAATTGGACGCAAATTACATCCCCTACGATGAGGACCAAATGTTAGACGTTAACTTAATTTCTAGAACGCAGAATTTATTCTCTTTTTTCTTTTTTTCTTTTCTTCTTCACGCCTTTTCATCCGTGGGTCTTTTCCTATGTCTCGCTCTTCACTCCTTTCTTTCGCAAAATGAGGCCTAACGAACTATGATTGACGGTCTGAAGTTCTTTTTTTCTCCTAGTTTTTACGTTCCCTTTCAGTACGCTACCTTCGAAGGAAAAAAAAAAAGAACGCAAAAGACACGAATTATGTGAAAAAGTTCCTAAACCAACCCACCGTGTTATTAAAGCAGCGAAGTTTTACTGTTAGCAGAGTAAACTTTTAACACACTGTTCTTTTCTTCTATTCCGTTTTCCAATGCGAAGGTTAGAGCTTCTGTTGTCTTTATCAATTATTTAGATTGTGTGGAGTGGCAACACAAAGGAGTGCTTGTTCAAGGCTGAATTGTTTCTCAAAGAAATGGAAGGATATTTCAAAGCCAGATTGGAGTGAATGGTTAGATTCTTAACAAATTGCTGAAAGAGTTTGACACTTTAGAATTTACCCGTCTTTCTGATGACGGTTGGTAATTATCATATTAAAGCCATCCATTAGTTTGTGAATTCTTTTTGTAAAATTATTTTTTTTATCACAGGTTCATTTTTTGAAAGTTCTTTGCAACTCCAAAGCATTTAAAAGAAGCATTTAATTTGTGGGTTTTAATAATTTAGGTGGAAATACATTTTCAAAACAATATCGAACCCAAATCAGAGTTTATTACAAATACACGTTTCTGAAGGTTAGTCAATTTTTTTGAAGTTGTGGGGTGAGTGTTTTAAAATCTGGCTATAACGTACATGAACTCATAAGTGATGTTGACTCTGCCCATTTGCAAAACAGTTGATGGAGATTAAATTTGCTAAAATTGGAATAAGCAATTTATAAATGAGAATTTTCTGAGCATCTTAATTTATCTAAAAAAGATCTCATATTTTCCCAGTAAATTTAAAGCATTATTTTACAAAATGCATGGGTCAGTTCATTCTCCTGCGTGTAGCTGGTCCATAGACAATTACTTGCATCTGTGAGGTGTTAATGCAAAATAAATGAAAGTTTGTTACATGGTTGCAGTACGTACCACAGATATTTGGCGGCATGAAAAATTACGAGCCAGTGTTATGAATACTTGTATGTTATGCCACTAGTTCAGTGCAATATGCATAGTCGTGCTATGAAATTTGCGTAATGTGTTACTTTAAATCTTCATCTATGACAGAGAAAGAATCTTCCAATCCTTCATAGAATTCTAATTTGCCTCCCATTGTGTGAAAACAATATTTATGCTATTTTTTAAAGGACGTAGAAACGTCTAGCTCATATTCTGTAAAACGTCATGGAGTCAGCGTAACTTGAGCGACAAACGATTGTAAGCTTGTCTCAAACCTTCTTTGTGGAAAAATATTTTAATGTTCTTTGTATGAACTTCAAATTTTCGGTGATATTGCGAAGAGGCCCTGAGTGCCACTGAATATTCTAATTAAATGAAGAATGTTTCATTATTGCAAAAAGTTACCTGTATTCATTTATTTGTTTTGATATACGATTCTCGTAAAAGAACAGACATAAAATCAATCATTTTAAGTTCTTATTCAAACTTAAATGGCATTAGTTTTAAAGAAATGCTCTCTGGGAGGATTTTAGAGAAAACTTTTAGGTGAGAGATCTGACACGGATTTATCTTCCTCAAACAGCAGAAATATTCTTGTGTCAGATCTCGAATTTAATACAAAATAAACAGAATAAAATAGGAATAACTAAATCAGAAATAAAACTAAAAGGTGCAAGAAACAAAGTATAAATAAGCCAAAATAATATACATATTAACATCGAATACAAGTCAAATAATATACATATTAACATAGAATAATATTTTCTCTTTGAGGAAGAATAATACATGTTAAGTCCTTCAGAGATAAAATGAGCATTTCTACAAAATTTTCTCCAGTCTAAATATATTTAATTTATTCCAGTTTAAAACTGAACAAGGAACAGACAAATCGCCATTTTTTCTACAGCGTCGAAATTCGTGAAGCAATAGAGCATTTTGCTTAGGTTTTAAAATGCGAAAATACTAACACAAATACCAACTTCCCGACCGATGAATTATGATGAAACGAGATATTTTTGGGCGAAAACAGGGAACTTCCGGGAGGTAATTCGTGCTGCGAGGTAACGGCTATTCAGCTATTTATAATATCATTCTGATGTAAAACGTATTAATAATTAATTAGATATTCCATATTTTACGCTCTTTGACTAATTTCATTTCGTTATATTTTGCAATTTTGCAATGAGAAATTCTTGAGTAGACAAGAAAAACTTTGATTTAATAACAAAGGTATGCATTATTGTGTAGCTAAACTTAGTATATCGCCATATACCATATAAATAATACCTTCGAATGATGAAAAACTGTAAATACAAATATTAACTGATTAAACTTTGGTTGAATATTCATAAAAAGTTCAAAAATGTGTATAGCAGATTTAAGACAATTCAGATTAAATATAATTTGATAAGCAAAATTTTGCTGGAAACCGCATTGGTAGGAGAAACGAAATTCGCACAGTTTCATAAAAAATTCTTAAATTTAAATGCTTGCAGCAGATAAAGACAATTCAAATCGAATAAATTTTAACAAACATCATATGCTGAAAATAACTAGGATTGGGAAACGAAATTAAAGTTTCATTAATAATTCAATATATTTAATTTATTACTAGGAAATGTTTTTAATAAAAACTAAAAATTAAAAACCGAGAGATTCAGTAATTTACCGGGAGACGGAAGATATGGTGAAAAACTAGGAGAGTTCCATGTAAAACCAGAAGCGTTGGTAGCTATAAAATACAGTAATATGGGAGATGATGTTATTAAGGTACAGATAAACCGCCCATTTAAAAAGTAGTTAGAGATTTCATGTTACTGTAAAATTGCTATAACCTAGCCCTCATGGGAATGTCATTTCAAGAGCCATGTATTTGAAATTAATCAAGTTTACTTAAACAATATTTACAGCAAAATAAGAACAAAATGCGCAATGTGATATAAAACATGTTAAATGGAAAAAGGCATAAATTACATACGAAATTCTAAACTGGTTTTTTTTTCCTAAACAACAGCCTGTGAAGAATTTCGATGCAAATAAACGTAAAAAAAATTTAATTGCATTTGACAGTTGATAAAGCTCGTTTATAGACAAATAAGACGATAGTAAGTTCGCCGGAAAAAGACGGACGATTATATAGAGACAACAGCTGTCAAAACAAAAAGTGAATTATAAATTAAATTAAAGTAGCACCACAGACGCAATCAACAATCATTTATAAAAAATATGAAAAAAGATCGTGCAAATGGAGAAATTTAGAGTAGTTTAGTCTTACGCAGCGATCATTTAAGTTCCAACGACACGAACTTCTTTAAAAAAATTTTTAGCTCCAAAGGAACGTTAATCCTGAATGGGATTTTAGTATCGTATTTCGCGTTGAAACAGTTAAATGCGTTGTATCACTTTTCAAATTTTTGCCACCAAATATTATCGCCCTGTATTATATTTAAAGACATTAAAGAATCTGCATGTATGTATGCATGTTTCTCGCATTGTGAAAAAAACAACGGTACCTTAAATACATCCAAGTTTGAATAACGTAGTCCTACACAGGGAAATGTGCACGTGGAAGACTGAATTTTGAATTTAGAAGAAAACTGAACATTGATATGATAAACTGAGAAAAGACTGAAAAAAATGTATGCTGACACATAACGCTGCTTCGGGAATTCTAAACGTACATTATTACGATGCTTTTAAAATTTTTGTAATTTTGCTGTTGAATTGTATACGACGTAAGCGCAAAGAAAATAATGCTGAATAATAAATCTAAAAAGATGAAAGAAAAGTGATTAGTAGGAGTGAGTGTAAGAGTAGCGTGGTACTTGCGAGCTCAGAAAGAGCGTAAAAAAACTTAACGACGTTTTGGGCGACCGTTAAAATATGAAACATTATAGATTTTTATTTTTTGTTATTTATTTTTAAAACTTAAATTTAGAAATTTAAGTTACTTCTTAAAGTTTTATTTTACACTTTAACATATAAATCAAGAGCAAGCAATAAGCATTTTGAGGACATTCAACAGATACAGTGAGATCAGCATCTAGAAAACTGCAAAAAAATTCTTGTAAATTCTGAAGAGCAAATTTACTTAGACTATTTTTCAATGCCAGATACTTACGAACTTCAATAACAAGTTTAACAACGAGATAACGGACAAAGTTTTCTTTTGAGGGTTAATTTTTGAATATGTAAAAAATGTATTCGATGATAAGACTGTAGAACTTCTGAAATTATTAAGCGTACAGTCACTAAATTTGAACATATACGTAAGAAATCTTTTCATTGTAAATTTAAAGGTTCATGAATATTTTATTAACTGAAGTCTTTGTTCTTCGCACTCCATAAAAATGCATATAAAATTTACGTATTAGATGCCCAAATACGTTTTATATAAAAAACTATATAACGAGTTAGATTTATTCTTACGCTTTTAATAAAGTGTTCTATAAAAATTTGAACTATATTACTTTTATTTTAAGGAACTTATAATTTTCGAAAATCCATGTCTAAGACCATCCTTCAAGGAAATAATGTTGATTACCACCTTTATTGAGCGATATATATTTGTAAACACTTTTCGATTTGCTTTTGTTACGCTATTCTTGCAGTTACATCATACCCTCAAGCAGAAAACTTTTGAGCTGTTAAAACCTTTTTAGTGGCTTGGGAATGTAACGTAAAATCACAAACCCAATAATTCGATACAGTAACATGCTGCAATTTGCACAGTACTTTTAGAATTATATCGCATCTAAATGCACTTTTTGTTCTGTAGAAAAGACTCGTTTCTATTTTCTAGTTGTATAGAGCAATAAAAAAACTGCAAAATTTTGCTTTAAGGTTTTTCACCCAGAAAACAGACCTTCATGCCATAGAGCAGAAGCCCATTCAGTTCAGGAAAACAAAGACATGCACGCATGTTTTGAATCGTAACACAGAAGGAAAAAATACATGTAGAGGTTAGAAGTCAGAAACCCTTTAACTAAAGGACATGACTTTTAGAATGAGGCCAATAATCAATTATCAGAGGTTAGAGTATTAAGAAATAAATAGTGGAAAATGACGTGTAGATAGAGTTCCAAGAAATGAACAAACTGTCACAATGTTGGAAAAGGACAAAAACCCCAGTGTGCTTTGCACCCGGAAGAAACCATCGTTCTCTGCGAGTTACGAATAAAAATAAGCGATTTGAATACATTACTTAAAAATGTAAGGTATTAGCCGGACATGATCTCGCGACCTGTATTTTAACCTCTTTAAATCATTTAGGCGTAATAAAGGCATGTTTCAAGAAATTTTATTTAGATTCCAAAAGCACATAACTCTACGAGAAACGAAATTTAATTACCTGCATTTCGAATCACTTCCTCTACATGACAGAAGAAACGTGGGCATTATAAAAGTTTTCAGCATTAAGAATGAGAGAAAATCAAGTACTTTAAGGGTATATGGTACTGAAATACTTCAAATTTAGATATACATCGTAAATGTAATAGAACTCCAAATATTCGAATTAACAAAAAGCACAGCCGATCAAAATATTTTAGTGAAATTTTACAATTCAGTTTTCTTTTATCAGTACTCAAACATGTATGTATAGCAATTTCGAGTAATGAACTTTCATTTCTTACATTGTCATATTTTATTTCAGCAAATATCACACAGTTAAACTATAGGATACTGTCAATTCCCCATTAAACTGTTAATACCAGGGACGACTCTTTCTCTCCTGTTTGTTAAGAGAATCTGAAACTAAAGCTTACCCCTGATCTGAAATTAAAAGGTGTGTCTTAGAATCTAAGAAATACAATAAAAAAGCGTAAACGTTTTATCAGAAGAAAATTTAATTTTATCTTCATGTGTTTACCTGCTTTGAAATATATCTATCAGTATACCTTATGTCTTTAATTTAGTTTATCTTTTTTAATAAAGTGGAGAAATTATAATCCAAGGAAATGAGAAAAGAAATTCAGTAATACGGTAAGAAATGCCACAAAAAAAGCGTAATTTTTTTATTATATGAAAAATTACTTTTATCTTTATATATTTATCTGTTTCGAAATATACCTGCCAATATGCCTTATGTTTTTTAATTTACTTTATCTTTTTTAATAAAGTGGAGGAAATGATAACCGAAGGAAATGAGACAGGAAATTCAATAATATGGTAGGAAATGTGGCAAAAAATTTTGAATTTATCATTATAAGAAAATTTTATTTTATTTTCATTTGTTTATGTGCTTTGAAATATGCCTACCAGAATACCTTATGATTTTAATTTACCTTTTTTAACAAACTGGAGAAAATAGTAAAGAAGAAGATGAAATACTTGATTAAGGTACATCTATTTTACAGTATATATTACCAATCAACGTACAACGTACAAAGTACAATATATTATCAAACAACGGTTTTTGCATGATGTAGACTTCAACTTGTCGAAATTTTTCAGTAAATATATTTTTATATTATTTAAATCAGCGAAACAGAGCCATGCCAACAGAATTTTAACTCCTGAAGTATATTTAAGAATTTCTGTATTGAAATACGGTTTAGCCGTTATCAGTGGCCGAGTGATCAAGACTGTTGAACTAGTAGTTCAACTCGGGGTCGAACCCAGGGAAAAAAACTGGCTACGTGGTCAGTTTTCGTGGTTTCTCGCACGAGTAACGTGAATTCGAATCAATTTCTTTTAGAAAAGCTTCCGCGAAAGCATCTCTTTCCTTAAGCAGGCAGCTCTCTCGTGCTTTGCCATATACAAATAATCTAAGTGTCGTTTCCTATCTAAGTAGCTGATACTAGAAAACTGGATCCAAAAATAATTAATTTTTAGGTTCCAATGTTATTGCAGTCAATTACTTTGATTTAAATGTATCAATGCATGTCTCTCTCCTTTTGGAGTAGTAGGGGGTGACTCCTTATATCTAAAATGATGAGCCTTACTCGTAGATAAGCCTAAAATGTTTACTGCTCAAAAATAAAAGTTGTAGGTCTAGAAACCGACTAAAAATTACTAATGATATTATTGGAACTTGCCTCAAAGGTGATTGATTGATATACCATCTGATGATTTAATATTCTAATAAATGTACCTCAATGATTTAATATTCTAATAAAAAGTGAATGTTTTTTAAATTAGAAACAAAATTTACAAGTTCTATTTGAGTTTGCTTTTTTACATGAAATATTTGGTATCCTTATATAAATATTATTTACCCAGATAAGCTTAAAAAATTGGATATGTAATTTGATATTTACTTCTCACATTCAAATATTCGCACTTATCTTTTTAATTAATTCCTAATTTTATTAATATATTGACATAACATTCTTCTACTTCAGTATTTTCTTAATAAGACTCCAAAAGTCGTGCATTAGGCAAATCCGTGATGCAAATTGACAATCGCCATATTAAATTGTCGATTTCTCTAAAACGACCAAGTCTATAAAAGACTAAATTTGCTCAGATCTATGAATGGTTGTCTTAGAGAAGATTTACTATTTTTTTTTCTACTATTCTGCTATCTAAAAATTTTGTTACAATTCCTAAAAGTTCTCAAACATTCAGTTGAATATTTTGGCAAGCAATTAAATATGCTTTCTTCAAGCTTAAAGTATTTAGTTTTAGAAAAGTTTTTGAGAGTATGAAAAAGCACTTCCTTTGTGTATTACTTTGATGAAGTGTTTTATTGGAACAAATTTTAAAGAAATTCGAAATAACAAAGCCTTTTTTAGATCAACAAGTTTCTCTAGTTGATCAACAAGACATATATTCTGTTGCTTCTCAACGTTATCTTAGCCTGCAACAAATATATTTCTTTACGGTTAATCTCGTTTTGAAACTGAAATGTGTTGCAGGGTTATCCCAATAACAAGAATAAATGAATGAAGAAGATAGAATACTTTCTTTACTATTATTTAACGAAGTTGCTTTTAAGTAAGGTTTTTATGAATCTGTGCCTAAGAGTCACACGTGATTGCAAAACACATGGTTTTTAAATCATCTTTGGTCAGACAATATATTTTAAACGAACTTGAATTGAGCATGGAAATGAAGTAAAAATTTTTTGCCTCAGTTTCATGCTCAACGGAATATAAACAGACAAGCAAAAATACAAAAATTCATAATAATAACAAGTTAGATCTAAATTAATATTACTAAACTGTGGTTCGAAATTAAAGTTACTTAACTTTTGGTTACAAGTTGAAATAATATACTAACTCATTTCCTATAAATTCTGTGTTTGAGAATTCTATATATGTTCCATAAAAATAGTTTTATTTTTGTCATGTAATTAATTTTTCTCGCTAATGAAATGAAGTCCCGAATATACTAGCAATCGTCATTGAGTTTGAAGGAAGATAACTACATAAGGTATTTCTCCGGCCTTCTCAGCATGCTTTTGTGGTGTAATGGTCAGAACACTCGGTGCGTATTGCGAGAGGTGCGAAGATATAGTTCATTTTTCATGTCTCTTGCTTTCAAATAACCTATTGTCTCTACAGTGGCACCTGACTAAAAAGATGGTGTATGATGAACTTATATCTCTAAAAAATACTTGTGGGTTTTAGGAAGCCATACATGAAATTTAATATATTATTTAGATAATTTCTCTCGATTTCTTTTTTACAACATATGCTTACAAATGTTTGAATAATAATACTTTTTTTCAGATTCATTTTAAATCAAAACAAGAGCGGGAAAAACTTATTATTTCGAAACATAGATAATTTCTAAACATGAATATTGAAAATGTTGGTAATTTATTGAAATTGCAACCATACTTTGAATGAGCGCTTTCGTACGACGCCTCCGAACGAGGATAGAACTAATCATTCTAAAACTTAATTAAAAGATTTAGGTTTTTTAAATTTTGTATTCAAAAGCTTCGAAATATGAAAAATGCTCAAAAGACCCGATGTATATCGAATATTTCGTAAAGTTCATGAGATTCGAGGCTCTAAATACTTCTTTCTTACTACTAAATTATAGTAGATAAGCTGTAAGATATTTACATTGTTATTATAAGTTATTTACAATGTAATTACCTACAATGTTATCTTCATTGTTATTAAGCAAAAAGAAATTTTGTTTACTAAAATAATAGAATTCCTGTAAACACGTTTGGCATCTTAAAAATCGATGAATTGTTTTTTTTTCCTCTCTGGAATGTCAAAATACATCAGAAATGTCACGCTTGGAGTTTTTTATAGTTACAAAAACTTACTCATAGATGCTCACAGCAGTTAAATAAATATGAAGCTAAAAGTTTCGAATATTATCTTCTCTTTCACGGGTCCTTAGTTTTTCATTTAAGTAGTAAAAACGTTTGGCCTTCAAGCAATAATGTAAAATTCTTTATAACAACATCTTCAAAAGCATTAGCCTTTTATAGGCAATTTCCATAACGTATAAATAATAGGACATTCTCCTTTCCGATAATCAGAATGTAAGCTTTCAGGTCATAAATCTCATCCTTCTTCTTTTGATACAAAGGTAACACTTTAGGGCCTGCGGGGGGTTTAAATGAACTGCTTCTTCTGTCGCCACACCACGATTTTGACGGAAAACGCGACTTCTGCCTCTAAGGCGTTGCGCAAGGCTAAACATCTATTTTCCTTTGACAAAAAGGTATTGCAAAAACGTACATTATAATGCGTAGTGAAGCTTAAAATCAAATGTCGAATTGTTAAGGTATTAGCATAAAAATGTAAAACAGCATTACGATTAAAAAGGGAGATTTATTCATTATACCTGATTTTTTAATGGAAGTTATGGGTTACTAATCAGCATGAAACATCAAGTATTTCTTGGTTATACCTGAAGCCTTAGACACTAACCAAGGTTATTCCTGGATCCATGAAGTAATTTGTAAATTCACAGCAAATAAACTAAGCGGAAATTTTTCAATTTTAATATGTTGAAACAGAGGAAAATTCATTCATTTTTTTTTCACATACCTCGTAAACGTCAATGCAGCAACCTTAGCTGGCAACAGCTGACATCTATGCGACACTCGGGGATTTACTTGGACACTGAAAAGCTGACTGCTATCACATCTGAATGAAAATTGTTATGATTACCTCTTTCAAGAAGATAGTTGTCTTAGATATAATCATCAGAATCATTTTCAGGATTAATTCAGTCAATATTTGCCACTAGAACACTTATTTATGAGAGCACATCAATTAAAGTTATCGCTGGCCGGAAAGACTTGCCCAAGTGACAGTCCGATTTTTGCTCTGCTTCATTCCATTTTCCCGATGAATATTCCGTAGGATGAATACGAGGATCTCCTATCCCTCTTCGCGCACCAACAATTTCTCAAGACAGCGTTCGACTCGACAAGGTTTTAAATAGCTTAGCCCACAGAAAAATGTCACATTTTGTACCTGTGTCTTGCTCACACGCTTAATCCCAGATGAAAGTTTCTGATTTTCATCGGGAAGTCCGATAGCTTTGTAAAGTAGAATACGCAGAATGAGGAGCTAATGTGTTATTGGAGTCGCCATTCTAGTCATCGAACTTAATTTTATGTGACGTTTTCTTGCTGGGAATCATCAAGGATACTCTTTTCGAATTTTTACTTCCCGCCGTCTCCAAGTTCCTTGCAATCGTATCACTGATGCTATTACTCCATATTACTGATGCTATTACGATTATCATCCATTAGCACACGTATTGCATGGTTCGAAACTTATTGTTACACAGATGTCTGCTGTATCAACAAAGATAAGCATTTGTGAAATATGTGAAATAAATAAATAAAAACTTGTTTGCTTCTGTTTCAGTATAATACAATTTGGTGTCAGCTGCCTAGCTTATTTGTTGGGGATTTTTAAAGTGTTTCGCGAAACTAATAATAGCTTTCTTTTTTAAAATAGTGTACTTAATTTATGCATTGTTTGGTGTGACCGAGACCGCAGTAGCTTTGAATTTTTGTGTAACATGTCCTATAATTATTTAAATGTATTACATACTCTCGACATATTAGCACGAGAGCTTTCCGCTTCTGACCATCACCTTACTTCAACAGCCTTCAAACTTTGTTGGCTCACGTAACCCTTAGAACTAGAAGGTTTTCTCGGGAAACCCCCATCCCACTCTTATAAAAATATATTTTAAAACAATATTTAAAATGCATATATTATAAGTACTTTAAGTAAAGCTAATTAAAGAAATGTTTTGTATTTTTTATTAAAACAATTAGCATAAAATTAATGTAATTTACTCGCTAATAGCATTAACTCTTTCTCCAGGTGTCACTTAACTTGCCAAATGTTTAGCGACAGTGTGAGCTTGTAATTTTTTACTCAACCTGTCTAGCTAAAATTAAGTCTAGCTCTATTCATGTTATCTGCAGTGACATTTTTGATTTTATTTCTGTATTTTGTGTTTGTTGCCACATACAATAGCATTAGGTTGTATTATAGCTGTGTGAGAAAGTTTTGAATGAATTAACATGAATCTGCTGTTATGTTGATATGCTGTTCCCTTCTCTTCGTTTACAAGCTTTCTGATTTATCATAATGTACTCGAATGTATTTTTTATTCAGCCGTACTCAGTGTTTTCTTCTGGGAAGTATTCGTTATAGTTTCCTTAAATGCAGAAAGATGTTCCTTTGTAAAATTTTTAACACTCTCGTCTAAATTCAATTCATTTTCCGTTAGAAAATTGCTAAGTTTGGCAAAGCATTGTCCGTCATTCTCTTTGGCACATAATGAGTATCTGTTTTTAATGAGTTAATCTAATGAGTTTTAAAACTAATTTATAACTAAACATTATAAGGTATTTTTTTCACCTTCTTCGCATACCTTCGTGGTGTGGTGATCAGCACGCTGGGCGCGTATTCCAGAGGTACGTGGTTCGAGTCCCGGCGAAGGCAGTGCTAGTTTTTCATGTCTCCTGCTACGAAATAACCTAATGTCTCTACAACATGTCATCATATTTTTAGTTGATAAACACTAGTCAGCTAGTTTGTTTCTTTCCGAATTTTTCTTCTGAGTCGCGGAACCCTGGAGCTTCGAGAAACGCAGTTTGAAGACCACAGCCGTACGTGAAGAGTTAGTTTAATTTCGCATACCAGTTTATATTTTCAGTAATATGATGGTTATGGGATATGAAACGTAATCATATGAAAACTATCTGTGTAATATTGAGTATCTCAGTGTAAGCATTTATAACATGAGACATATACTGAATGGGGCTCTACTACTGATTGCTCCTAAATGATAGAAAAAAGGGAAACACTACGAATTTATTTATTTGTTCAGAAATAAAGGAATAAATGATGCTTAAAATTAAAATTTACAGCTGTAGCTATTTGTGTTTTTCTCTCAAATGAACTTACGAGAGGAACTCTATACGCTAAAAAAGTATAAAAATATAAAAAAATACATATTTTTCAATTGTACAGTTTTAATTAAGTGCAAAAATTAAAATATTAGAATTTATATTCTAATATTTAAAAAATAAAGACTTAGGTTCTCATGCATGAACTGTATTAGAATGTATATACTCTTGTGCGTGGTTCAGTTCGTAATGGACTGAATGTGCACAGAACCGATGATAGCTTGGTGAAATTTATTTTGCCAAACCAAAACAAATACTTGACAGTTCTGGAAATTTTCACAAAAATATGTATAGCTCTTCTCGGTATCGTACAGCACAATCATTAGTTACACTTCAAATTACTAAGAACGTTAAACACAACGTAATGCAAAGCAAATCTAAAGAGCAAAGATCAGTCGGAGATAATCTCAACACTTCGGCGTCAACTCTGAACTGAGAAGCTGAGAAATGATTTCTCTCCGGGTTTATATAGTTTTCCTCTGTCCCGCAAGAAATCTCTAGTACCTCCCTTTTCTCGAAATTACTCGAAAGCATATACGGTTAAAGTTACGTATAAGGGCCACTTACGGTTACAGTTGCACATACGATTACAGGTATTCTGTTACAGTAACAGTTATAGTTACACAGAGACTGGACCAAAATCTCTCTAAATGATCGCCAAGTTTCTTGATTTCCCTCCAACTTTGGCGACAAAACTGAGTTACCAAAACCATCGCCAGCTTAGCGATATCTCAAAAATTTAGGGAGATAACCATTTTCCTCAATGTTGAATAGATTTCCCCTTGTAATCTTATTTTTCCGATAAAGCTTCATCTCTTCAGACATTTCATGTTTCATTTTGCAAAAGAAACTACAGTTTCAAATATAGTTTCACTCAAATCATTTACATATTTGCAAAATACCTTACAGTGTTAAAATTTCAATGAAAAATTAAAATGACATACATAAAAAAGATTACTTCTAATTTTCTTGAATTTGTTTGACAATTTTATTTTAAATTCTGCCATTATTAGCAGCCGCCCGATTTCATTTTTTTCACATGCGATCTAAGATCATACAAAAAAAATTTTTATACGTTTCAGAGCACTTGTTTAAAATTTTGTAATTTAAAATTTTATATATCTAGAAGAACAATGAATTCAGTTTATTCAACCAGCAGAAGAACATTTAAACTCAAATCTCGGCGAACAGGATTTTCACAGAGGCAAGGTAAACAATCGACATTTTTGCCACTTTGAGCTAAGAGATGGGGGGGGGGGGAAAGTTGCGCAAGTCGTACCTTTTAAATATTAGGCGTAATATCCCGCCAACTACACCTCTTCCATCAAAACGAGTTACCCTCTGGTCAGCCTGTAGCGTCATTAGGTGTAGGAAATGTGAAAAATAGGCAACGCCTTAGCCGGGTCTCAAACCACGGATTTCTCGAAATACGCTTCCAGCGAGCTGACCACTGCACCACAAAGGCATGCCAAGAAGGCGGGAGAAAATATTGTTATACATGGGTTCGTCTTCCTGTAATATATGTGAGAAAGACCACGAAAAGAATATGATTCAGTGCCTAATATTTAAAAGATGGGCACATGACTCATGTACTGGAATTCTCTAGAAAAGGAAAAAATATCGTTGTGATCATCTTCATAATTAATTGCATGAATAAATTAATTCAGAAAAAGAAAGCTTTATTATAATTGTCCAATTTTATAGACAGTACGATTTAACCCTCTGACCGGCCAGGGTTTTTGCTAAGAAGAACAAATTTCCCAAAACTGCTACCAGAAAAATTTATTTTCTTGATTTAACGTGAAAATTTTTCTGGCATTTTATACCTGGATTTATGTACTTTTAATATACTGCCTTAATTTCTTTGATATATTTTAATATGCACGTATATATACGTTCATGCAGATATCACAAAAAATATTCTAGGCCGTATATATACGGCCTTGACGGTTAGAGGGTTTTAAGCCATAGATGGTACGACTTCAAATACTGATTGTCTAAGTCGTATTAAATTCCTGTTCATAAATTTTATTAATTTTATCCGAGAAAGTAGACTGTATGGGAGCATTTTGTAATAAATATCAGCAACGACAAAACAAGATATTATTACCACGCATGAATTTAATTTTTTTAATAGGTCCTTCGATTTATATCTATTATTTCTTAATGGGTATGACGTACACAACCTTACCCTAAATGATTTTCAGTATCAGTAAGGTATACAAACTGCTTCATAATGTTGAAATTTCACTTTTTCCCCTCCTTGTAACACTGTAACCTTTTTTTAAAAGTCGAGCTTTGAAGTGGAAACCTTAACCTTTCAACTTTTGTCTTCTTCCATAACCATAAACCTCGAATGATTAATGCAAATTAAGTAGCAAAAATGGCCGTCTAACCATTTAAAAATAATATTATCAAAAAAGTTAAATGAAAAAACAAGAGCGAAACTAGAGAAAAATAGCAAAAACAAGTCTACTAATTCTTATTATTTGCTTTGTATGCTTCCCTCGTGGTAGGCATCAAAGACGGGTTCTTTATTTTGACTGAGAGTTCACATGTTCTTCGAGAACCCAAACAGCAATTGAAAGATGTCACACTAGGCTACACATTGCTTTACTTTAAACTAAAAATAGTCAAAAAAGGAAAAAAAAACTAACTTGCTCGGCCGTTGGTAATAACTGAAGCAAAACCAAAGACGGATCGTTTAGAAATTAGCATAAATAGCGATAAATTGTTCGGTTTCTGCTTCTGTCTATCTTTCATTTTTACCATTTCTTTTTCTTTTATTTTGAAGCTTTGCTTCATTAAACGACGGGTAAACATAAACGGCTTCTATAATGTCTTCAAAAATATTTATCGGTAAATGAGGCACGAAATTAAGAGCTTGATTTTCTTCCAAATCATGCAAATAATTTTGATTTCAAATCTTTTTTACGCTTCGCTTGAACTTGAGTCATTTCTTTCGATTCCAAGGGCTTGTTTTTTTTTCCGACCAACCGGCAGTCTCTGATTAAAAATGCTGGACACAGTTTTGCATAATGTCAAACCTTGCGTGTCTTTTTGCCATTAAGTATAGTTTTTATGAGTTTCTTAAGATATTATCTGAAGAGTTGTCTGCTTCGTTAGATATTTTGCTACTTTATATTGAAACGATTTTACGAATGCCAACGAATCACGTTTTAATGACGGAAATCCTGTTATAATAACATTAAGATCTAGGAAAGCTACAATTAATTGTTTAAGATAAATATATACTATCAGGAACTTCGCAATTTCTGCGCTCATTGAACTCTCATAACATGAGAAACAATGTATAAGTCCGTAGATGCTACGCCCAACAAAAAACGACAGCTTGATTTTAAGATGCTTGATATCTGAGGTGAAACTTAGTAGGTGTTGCAATCTGACTGGACTTTAATAAGCTCAGGGATATAGTTATCTTGTATTCCTAAAGTTAATAATTGAAATTGCTCTATTATTTTGGTTCCAACGATGCACAGGCCATGTCAAAGCAGTACACAACTTACACATAAAAAATTAACCTGTAGGATTTCAATTAAATGAATTCTAAAAAAATGTCTGGAATGTTTCATATTTTAGCTGTCGAGCAAAGAAGTTTGTTAAGGTTTTTTTACGCTGTTCTTGAACTTGCAGTCTACCATGTTGCTGTCACACTTACTCCTGCTGACCCCTTACTTTTGTCTTTTTAACTTTATTACTAAGCATCCTTTTCTTCGCACTTGCGTCATATACAACTCTACAACAAAATTAACAATATTTATAGCTAATGTTTAGAACTCCTGATGCAGTGTTAAGTATTAGCATGCATTTTCACGGTTTTTCCAGTCTTTTCTCAGCTCATTTTATCAAAATTCAGTTTTCTTAGTAGGATGGCTCAGAAAACGTTTTTTTCTATCTTTTCATTATTAAGGTTTTGTATGCTAACTGTAGTTATTAAATATGATGCGCTTACGCTACATAAAATTCAATTCAAAGCAAAATCATTAAATATTTAAAAATAGCACATTTTCAAATTTTCCGATAGACAGTCTCGTGCGCTGAAGATAAACGTGTTTTATTCCGTACAGTGTTGCCATTGCTCGCTTTCAAATCGTTGAATTTATTAATGAAAAATTTATTTAAGTTTTAAAAAGTATGAAACAAATAATAAACTAATATATGATGCCCTTCTATGAAAGTATTTAGATAGATCATGATTTAAATATATTTTCCTCATTCAAATCCGATTCAAAAATAAGATGCTAATATTCTTAAGAACTATATTTATTGATTTCAGATAGCTTAGTTTATTAATCCACAACAGACAGATTCAGTTTGACAGATAAACATCTTGTAATTTTGCTGTTGAATTATATACGTCATAAGTGCGAAGAAAATTGTAAATAAAAAGCTAAAAATACAAAAAATAAGGGGGTTTAACAGGAGTGTGTACAACATTAGACTTAGCGATAGCGTAAAAAAACTTAAAGTACCCTTTTGGGTGAACGTTCAAATCTGATAGCTTTCAGATTTTTTTAATAGAATTTTTTTGACCCACCAAGCCACCAGTTGTAAGGAAGCTTTTATATGCAGCACATCTTAACCCCTAGAGAAAAATACCTTCAAAATTTTAAGGCGTTTTAAACATGGGGCAATCGTAAATTGGGTAAATAAGTCTAATATTTGCATGGAAATAATTATGTATTATTTCAGAACATATGTTCTGATGAAATTAGATAATAACGCACTCTTTCGTTTACTTTCCTAAGCGACATGTAATCATGGTTACTTAAACGTAGTTACTCTAACAACCATTGTTACTCAAACAAAATTCATAGTATACGCAATAAACAAATATACTCATAGTATTCATAGTCATTACATAGTAATCACAGTTATTCAAACTAAACTCATAGCTATCTCATCATAGTTACTTCAAACAAAGGCAAACGTAGATTAGGATACGGTTTTATTTATTTTGTTTTCTCTATTTTTTTTACTGAATCGAAATATTGAAATGGATTTTTAATCCTTGTTTACAGATTAGATTTTCTTGGAATTTCTCTCACAAATGTATTTGAGATGACAATATAAAATTTCACAGAAACCTTTTTCAAAATTCGATCATTTTGCTTTTATTTAACGTCAATGTTTTTTCGCAAATCCTTGTTTAGCAGTCAAACTAGTTCTGGAAAGATTTTGATCTTACATTATCAGAGAAATTGAAGCATAATCTTTTAAATAAAGATTTTGTAAAATATTTATCGTAATTCATCAAATTTTTGAAGTATTTTATTTCAAAAGCGCTGTGATTTATTTGCTATTTTTCAGTTGCTAACATTGAAGAGTATTTAAATCAATAGATTTTATCCCAAAATTGTAATGGACGAGGAGATCCGATTTCTAAATAAAAAAATAAGAATTGAATACTAACCTATATTTAAATGAATAATTTTCCACCATTCCGAAACAGCTAGTTTCTTTTACAAATTACATTTCCACTTTCCATTAATTCACAAGCATTAAATAAAAGTACGAAACATCTTTTTTTTAAACTGCACAGATTTAATTAAATACAATAAAAATTTTAGTTTAAAGTTTAGTTGTATTATTTTTTGTCATGTGTGACTAATAATAAAATCGTAGAATTACCATATACGAATTCTATTAGAACAATAGCAGAATTACAAGTCATAGGATAAAAATAACATATATAAAGAAGATTACATTAAATTCGCTTAAATTCTTTTTGATATCTTTGATTTAATATCTAACATTGTCCAAGATTTAAATTTTAGTCACATATAACCAAGAAAATAATAACATCTAAAATAATTTTTATTTCCTTGTATGAAATAAAGGAAGGACTGTCACGAAATTTTTAATTCGTTATGTCATATTAAACTTGCCTTGAGGGATCACTTAAATAATTCGAGGATGAATTGAGAATGAATTGCGAATTCGAGGATTTAAATGAAGTGCAGCAAAAAATGTGTATAGTTTAATTGGCCATAGAAGAAAATATGTGATGTCTATATTAGGTTTTTTTATTCAGTTAGAATCGTGTGAATAAAAATTCTTTTCGGGTATTTTGTAACACAGTTACACTTCATATGATTAAAAGCTGGCACGATGATAGCAAAATAATAAATTATTACAATCTAGATATTTATTAATAAACTAACGCATTATTTTAAACAAAACAAGCAGCCAAATTGATCTGTTAAATTTTTTATGCTCTCTCTTGCAGAGACATTAGGTTGTTTCGAAGCAGGAGACATGAAAAATGAGCAACGTCTTCGCCGGGAATCGAACCACGGACCTCTCGGTTACGCGTCGAGCGTGCTGACCACTACACTACGAAAGCAAGCAAAGAAGGCGGCAGAAATACCTTATATACTCCTCTTTTTAAAGGGCGACTGGGTTTTGGGGGAGCCAGTCGCCAAATCCCGGTGGTGGAGAATCATCATACACCACCTTTTTAGTTCGGGCGCCTATGTAGAGAATCAGGAGAGATGAAAAAATGAGCAACGCCTTCACCGGGAATCGAACCACGGACCTCTCGGTTACACGTCGAGCGTGCTGAGCGCTACACCACGAAGGCATGCGAAGAAGGCGGGAGAAATGCCCTTAACCCATTTCTTTTTGCCTCTTGAGCTTTCATTATTAAACACACTATTAAACGTCATCGCACGTATGTCATATGCAACTCGAACGCAAAATTACAAAAAATTTAAAAGCAGCATAGTTCAGAATATCCGATGCAGTGTTAAGCTTTGGCATAGCTTTTTCTATTTTTTCAGTCTTTTCTCAGTTCATCATATCACTGCTCAGTTTTCTGAGCAAGATGCCTTGCAAAACATTTTTTTGTCTTCTTATTATTAGCGTTTTAAGCGTTAATTTTATTTATCAAATATTTTGCCGTTCCTACTTACGCTCCATCAAATTTAATTCAAAAGCAAAATCATAAAATAGTTGAAAATAGCATATCTTTAGAATTTCCTACAATATCGCGCACTAGAGATCAAAATGTTTAATCCCGTACAGTGTTGCCACTGCTCGCTTTTAAATTGTTGAGTTTGTTAATCAAATATTCATTAAAATTTTACATAATATGACATATAAATTTGAAATTAAAAATTCGGACATCCAGGTGCGGAGGACTACGTTATTTAAAATTAGATGGCCCTAGGTACCGTTGTTTGTCATAATGCAAGGAACATACATACATGCGTACTTCAGTATTTAATTTCTTTAAAAATACACAGGACGGTAATATTTGAGGCAACAATTTGAAAAGTGATTCATGGTTTATAGTGGATGACGCAAAATACCGTTTCGAGACTAATAGCTCGTTCGAGCTAACGCCCTTTTGGGCTAATGAAACTTTTGAAGAAATTTGTGACACGCCGAACTTTGTAACCATAATGAATCAAGTGACAGAAGAAAGAATTTGAAGGGGAAAGACTTGATCATTTTTTTATGTTAATAAAATCGATACATTATCTATACTAACCTATAATACACTATCTACTATCAATGCATCTTTCCAAACAGTAACTTTTTTCGAGTTTCATAAATTAAAAATTCCGTGCATTTTCACTCCATATGTAGAATTTATCTGGAAATATTTGCTTAATCTTTCTGATTATTCTGCATCATTGCTCAGTTGTAAAGAAAATTTATTTTAATGCAATTTTGATATTATTGCGGGTCTTTACTAAGATACAAAGTTTAAAACGAAATCCTTTGCCTTGGTCTTGTTGAAATGCTTTGCACGTAAGTTTCTGTTTTGTGCAGAAAACATGTTTACTAATATGATAAGCAAGTGAAAGGAAATGATAATTTACAAATAGTGCTATTTTTAAGGCAAAAGATGTTTTCTAACTGAGACATTTAACTCGCATTGAATCTTAAAATGCAAAATGGAGCTTAAGATACCACAGATAACCTTAACATAGATTATAAGAACTCTTAAAATACCTGTAATTTAATAAATTAGCATAAATAATCGATTAGAAATCAACCACTAGAGATCTGTCTTAGAATTTTAATGTGTTTTCTTCTTGTTTGGTTAACAAAATTTGATTTCTAATTCTTCTCTTGTAATAATCCAATTTTATATATGAATTACACTGCTTAAACGTTTCGTCATGGATGAGTGCCTTATGATGCAAAGCGCAGGATTAGTAGATAATGTATAGATTTTGTTTAAATTTTTTCATCGCCTTGTTTCTCATATAGTAAAATTTCTTCACTTCATTCAGGAGTTATTGAACTCATACAACTTGTACGGTTACAATTATTTTGCATTGATCATTTATTTATAAATTTGACCTTTACTATCACTTCTCCTTTTCCTCATCAAAATACAAATTAGTTACACAGCGGTTGTCGAGGGTATTGTATTATAAGACACAGCGTGTTTCTGCCTCTCGAGCTGACATTACTAGGTTTCTCCAGCTCTGAAATGATTGAAATTAATCGGCTTTGCGTTATAGCTGTCGCCATTCAAATTGTACGTCGAGGAGAAGTTCAAATTCAGATTATAATAAAAAGATTATTTTTAACCTTTTCAAGACTGTAATTCGTTTCAGACGCAGTTGTAATTTGTTTAACGTCTGTTGGGAGTTTGATACTAGTTTCTATTACCAAAGAAAGCCAGACTCTAATTTCATCTAAAAAAATGAAGAAAATAGCTTTTCTTTGCATTTATTTGTACAACTTAACAGTTATCATATAAAATGCAATCATATCATATAAATTACGATCTCTACTTTTTTTACGTATGGAATTTCTAACGGTAGATGCCAGATAGGATAGTTTATCTACTTATACGATTAAGTCCAACATACTAGGGTTAACTGCCTAAGAGGAGAAATGCCTTGTATTGACGTTAAACTTGGAAAAAAATGCTCAGTCAGCCAGCTCTTTTCCTGGAATTACGAACACAGATCGAAACTACCAGTATTCAGTGATCTTATCCACTGTGTCATCATTGATGGTCAGTAGATACTAATAAGGCAAATTTGTAGAGGAAGATTAAACTAATAATAGTACTATAACTAGAATTAATATCAGTACTCATCTGTTTCCTTCATCCTGAATGGCAGTTTATAAAAGATTATACTGTTTTGGGAAGCAGATTGTTGATCTGAAATTTAACGTATACCAAAACGGCGTACAGCGCAGAACTGGATACCATTAAATAATATGAACAGAAAAGTTTTGAGCGTTTCTAGATCTATAGAAAAACATATTAAAAAAAACCAAATAGTTTTCAAAATCTAAACATTAAAAAAGGATATGACAAACACACAGTCGATATAAATAGAAATAATTGCATACATTGTGCAATTTTCAGCTTCAAAATTGGGAACTCATTAAAAGACTTCAATTTAGTGGCCATTTCAGTGATGCATTAAAGAGTGAGTCGCTAGAGAATTTGATTTGTAAGAAATACATTTGATGGCTCGGACAGAGATGTGAGAAAAAGGAGATGAAAATCAGGTATGAACATCACACCTTTGTTTGTATCTGTCGTGTCACTGCATTTAAGGCCTATTAATAGCGGAGCAATGCATTGGTAGCTCGACGTGCGTTCAAATCTCGAAGAAGATGTAACGTACATTAGAGCTTTCGTGTTTTTTCTCATGCATAACTAAATAAAAGACAATTTCCTTTAAAAATTCCTCTACGAAGGCTTTCCTTTACTTAGGTCGATAGATTCCGCGCGTTTTGCCACAATGCAAGTAATCCAACTGATTACATCTATAATTTTTATAACTGACTGCCCATTCGAACACCAATGAGTGCCCTGACTGAGGTGAAAGATTTGGCATACTACACTGTGACTATTAGAAATACACATCTTTGCTCCATTATTGGTAAGGGCTGTAAATTGAGAATCTAATCTCTTCCGAAATATGCTCTACGTTATGGGTGAAAGTGTTCTATAACTGACTGCCTAGTTGAAAATGAATGTGTTGTGTGCACTGGCGGCTGTGATAGGCTTGGCATGCTCCACCATGACTATTAGATATCTTTTTGCCATTACTGGTAAGTACTGTAAATTGTAAATCCGGAACTATTCCCAAACGTGTTGTACTTAGCGAGTGAAAGTGTTCTATAACTGACTGTACAGTAGAAAATCAATGTGTTGTGGGCATTGACTGTTATGAAAGGCTGGACATATTACACCATGATAGTTGGAAAGGCACATCTGTGTGCCATATTGGTAAGTGCTAAGTGAGTGCCCACTCGAAAATCAATATGTTTTGCATACTAGCTGATGTGAAATATTTGGCATATTACATCATGACTATTAAAAAGACGAATCTTTGTGGAGATTATTGGTAGGTGCTGCAAATTCTGAATCTAATCTCTTCAGAAACGTACTACACATTGTAGAAAAATGTGTTCCAAAGCTGACTTTCCAGTCGTGTTCCCAATTTGTGTGCAATGGCTGATATGAAAGGCTTTTACCATGACTATTAGAAAAGTACTGTACATTGTGTGGGAAAGTGAGATGGATTTAATCCTAATCAAAGACCAAATCTTCACACTATTAATAACGGTTTTTTATGGAATCAAAGCTGAAAATACTAGCAAGTAAACTCCGTAACAAATACTAAAGACTAAGGGAGGAATGGGATGAATCTTTGTCACATTTTCCTCTACCCCCCGAAAGCATTTTAATTCAGATTTACAAAAAAAATCTGATGTAGACACCACATGACTTCCTTGCAGGCTTATTAAATTATACACAATTTTTACTGCATTTCATTTAAACTTATTTCCTCGAATTTCAATAAAGCTAAATTTCCCATTCAATTAATCACTTCGCGGCAAGACAAAAGTACATGAAAATTCAAACTTCATTAAAAATTCTAAAATACAGAGAACCTAAAACACCAAATACAGTAACAAAACCGTTAAAAGAAACAATTTTTACTATTAAAATTAGAGTTTCCACACAAAAAATAAAGCAATTTGGCCACCAGGCAGGAAGAAAAATTTTTCGGGGCAGAAAACTGAAAGTTAACTTTTGGTTACACTGAGCTAAAAGATGCTGAATTCGGTGCACCAGTTAGGTTCATTGTTCTACTAAGAATTTCACATGTATACAAATGGCGACCTCGTTAGGCTTGCAGCAATTAAACTTTTAAACTATTGATAATTCTGGAACTATTGCATGCAGATTAACTAAAGCTATAAAAAACTTAACCGGAACAAAAGAACAACATAATTCAATCACTTTTAAAGTAAAAAATGCGCAATTTACCAACAATGTAACAATAAAAAAAACTGAACTCACGGAGCCGAGTAACAGAGTGGGTATCTGTATATATATATATATATAATAAAGAGAAAGTGAGTTTAAAACCTAGTGAAAGTCGTAAAAATCATTTGTAGTAGCCTATCAATTTTCCAAAAACACAATGTAATATGAGTGACAAAGCAAGTTGAAATAATTTGGTAATATAAACCTATCCATATTATACAAAAAGGGAAAATGTATACAAAAAATACAATTGTTTATCTCCTCTGCTTAAAGCTTCAAGCAGAACTTATGAAGGGAAAAGTGTTTGAAGCCCTAAGCCAAGTCGATGAACCAAGATCACACAAACACATTTCGTCTGACAGAACCATTGAGACTCCAAACGGAATTAATCGAAATCAAATTTCCTTACAAAATAAAACTAGCAAAAAAGTCTCACTAGTTCTGCGCTTTTTACCGACGTGTTTGAGTATCTTAAAGCTTTAAGCAGAGGAGATTAACAATTGTATTTTTTATATACATTTTTCACTTTTTTTATAATATTGATAGATTTATATTACCAACTTATTTCAATTTGTTTTGTCACTCATATCACATCGTGTTTCCGGAAAATTGATAGGCTACTACAAATGATTTTTACGCCTTTCACTAGGTTTCAAACTTACTTTCTCTTTATATTAATTATAAAACCAGCAGCTTCAAGCGCTTTTTTTAACCAGATTGGTCGTTCGTTTAAAAATTCTATGATACTTCTTATATATATATATATATATACTTTTGGTGAGGTCGATTGCAACTGAAAAGGGAGGTGCACAACTACGTACTATTATAGCAATCGTATATACAAAATTTCAACGTATTCAAGTTATGCGAGGTACGAGTATTTTCAAGTTATGCGAGATGCATACGTACGTGCGTACAGACGTCAAGAAAAACTATCTGCTGAATATACAGGGTGTTTATAAAGTCCCGGTCCCATTTTGATGTTTAATAACTCATAAAATAATAAAGATAGATTAAAATTAATAACATAAATGGTTAGATGACATAAATGGTTGTCAATGAACTTCCACGTGTGCACCATTCGTCGCACGGAGAATATCAAGTCGATATTCAATTTCCCGCCAGTTACCGGCAAGCATGTCGGCATCCACAGAGGCTTTTGCGGTTATAATTCTGGCTTTTAGGTCATCAATGCTCGACACTCTCCTCCTGTAAACGTTGTAATTTACAAATCCCCAAAGGAAAACGTCCAGCGGCGTTATATCAGGTGATCTGGGTGGCCAAGGAATTGGACCTCCTCGCCCAATCCATGTTCCTGTAAAATGGTCATTCGAAGAACTACGAACGATGGTACCCCAATGAGGTGGTGCACCATCTTGTTGCAAAAAGACATGTGGTTGAAGCTCTTCCAGTTGTGGAAATACGTTTTTCCAACATGTCTAAGTGTACGACTGATGAGACCGTCTTTTCTGTAAAAAAGAAAGGCCCAATGACTCGGTCGTGCATTAATTTGGCATATCCAATTCTCTTGCCGCTGATCTCACAGATCTTCTAGGATTGTGTAAAAATGTCTCTCTGACACGCTCAACATCAAAAGAGAGAAAAATGCAATTAATAAGCAGACGATATTTAGATTGGAAAATGAAATTATCTGAAATTAACCACACGCGCAGACGGTATTTGCAAAAGTAAAGATATTCAAACCTGAAAAGGAAAATATATAAGTTATTCCCTCAATAAATGCCATGAGTTTGTTTATATCTTCATTATTTTATGAGTTATTAAATATGAAAATGGTACCGGGACTTTATAAACACCCTGTATTTTAAATCCGTTTTATAATCCGTTTTGGGGAAAAGTGTCCTTCATTCTGTCCTTACGGACAGGTGCCAGGTGCAAGTGGGTCCGGACGCCCGGGCGGCTTACATAGACTAATCGGATATTGTTCGGATCCCACAACTGTTTAATACGACACCCCCAGCGCCCCATAAGGAACGCATGGGGAGTTTATTACGATGCAACATATGCTGGAAAAAACCTTAAACTATACATTTTACATATTGCTACACAGATAATAACTAAAATATAGATAGTAATTAAATTAAATTTTACAAATAATTACGAATGCTGAAATAGATATTAAATCCTAATGCAGATTTTATACAGATACATAGATGCTAAATACACTGTTACATACTTCACAGATATTACGCAGATATACAGATACTAAATGCATTGTTACACATACATTAAATACGAATACAATAATGCAAGTCTACACAAATTCATAAATACTAAATACGGGACTCCATACTACACTGCTACTAAATATTGGAACAAATACACAGATACTATATTATTCTGATAAACAGCTACTATATACACTACGAGATGTCACTCAGAAACGTAATTAAATTGCATTCGATAGCTGTCAAATGGGTATTTTCTTTAAAATACGACACCCAAAATTTTTCTCGATTACAATACTTCCTTTACTTCCTACAAGGGCGTAAAAAAACAGACACATATATTCTGAATGCTATAAATTTTTTGCATTTTATTAAAAAAGTATACATTTGTGACGGAGATTATTTAAATTGCTACACACCACTTAAAATATATATGTAGATAAAAATGATATCCAAAAGGATTGTTGCTACTGATTTCAACTTGCATATTGGAAAGCACTGATTTGAAGCACATAAAGAAAAACAGATGCAAGATATGTGAAATGTATTTATTTTTAGAGTAATTATTAATAAATTTTATAACTAATGATAACATAAATTCTTTTATACGTAAGCCATTTTCTATATTTTTTTTTTTTGAAAATGAAATGAGATCTCCTACTTATTATGTGAACTGTCTTATTCTTTTTATTATTTTTCCAAAAAATTTCGAAAAATATCAGGTTTTTGCATAAAATAGAACAAAACTAATTTAATTAGGGTCGGATACAGCCCCAGATTTTAAAAATAATTTTAATTAAATGCATAAAATAAGAGTGTAGTAATTAATGTAAAATTAGATTCAGGCACTCAGTTCTGCCTCAGGATATTTTGTTTAAATGCTTTTAATTTAACAATATGTTCCTATTTATTTTGAACAAAAATAAATGTACAAAATTACTCAGCGGGGAATATGAATCCTTCACTTTTACTTTCATTAAGAGAGGCCAAACCAAATTTTAATTGGTTTGTTAAATTTATGAGGTCCTATTAACCTGCAAATAATTTCCTAACACTTTTTATGTAAAAAAAAGCTACTTCTCAAAATTATAATACAAACGCAATCAATTCCAGACCTTGTGCATCGTGTTACTTACTTACATTAAGCATTTAAAAACGAGCGAAAAATGAAGGGTAATTATATGCGTCCACGTGACAAAGTAGATGCAATTTAATTCGATTTATTAAAGTAACTGTGTTTTTTCCGTCTCATCCATTAGCTGGAGATCTCGTGGCACACTCGGTAATGGGTGTCAATAATTAATAAAGGGATCAGATGACTACAACCCATTTTCTTCTCTATACACAAGAGCTTTAAAAGGCTTAGTAACAAGAGGTTCTCTTCCATCTTGCGAAATTAGATCAGGAAGAAAAAAGTACATTCGCTGTAATAATTAATCACATTACAGAAGATTAGAGCAATGAATATATTAACTGATGTTTCTTTATAATAAGAACACGGGACAGTATGCGTAACATATCAAAAAAAAAAAAAAAAAAAAAAAGGCAGATTAGTAGTTTACGATTAACCAATTCTTTTCTAACTAAATGATTTTTAACCACAAAGGAGACATTTTGTTAACATTTATAAAATATTTTTATGGTAAAAGAAGTGCATCGTTCATGAAGTTTAGTTAGCAAATTTTAGGAAACTTGTGCGAATTTTCTTTGTGCCACTTTGAACGTATCGTAAATCACTCAGAACCGAATGCAATATCAACACATATTTCTGCATAATATATTTCATCATACATGCCACCTTTCACAAAAAAAAAAAAAAGTAGTAGTGTAAAAGTTCTATATCTCCCATTCTACTGAACCGATTGACGAAATTCAACTTACGTTTTTCATGTCTGGAAAGCGCAACTTAGGATAGATATTAGAATTATATATAGCATTGTTCTAACATAGGTATTCTGACATAAAATCAAACTTTTTCTGGAATGACATAAAGCTTCTTATCTATATTTTAGTTCTACAACTCAAATTATGCCAAAGTGCTAAGTTTTGTAAAAATTGCACGAGAAGTTTTTAAAAAATTAGCTCTCAAAATTTTAGTTCCTGAATATTAACTGAATTTGGTACATATTTATTGATATTTCTTTTTTAATTAAATTAACTGCATTCCTTCTTTCACAACTCGAAATTCAGGTTCAACCCAAATAAAATTTACAGATATTTCCTGATTTATGTTAAAATTTGTATTTTTTAATAATTTTTATAAATTTTTCGTAAATATTTTTTAATTATATCCTATAAAATTTTTGCTGTCATCTTAAAGTAGATGTATTCTACCTGCAAAAAAAAATAGAGCTTTTTATTCAAAATTCCTAAGATATAGGAGAATTTATATAGTAGCGCGTTTTAAAATTTGGCATATTTGTTATAAGCGATGACGATGCCAAATAAGATTAACACATTTTGTCAAAACTCTTTGAAGGAATGAACGATGCACCTTTTTTTCTACTGGTGCACAATGAAATGGCAAAGAAAATAGGTTACTATAAATTAAGAATTTCACCAAGTTAATTCTTAACAGAAGCTGAGAAAAGTGCTCCAAGATAAATTTTTGAATTTCTCCGTACGTTTCCGACCAAATTTTGCAACATTTAATACTTAGTCAAGATTTGAGTCGTAAAATCGAAATTTGGAAAAGACGTCAATGTGCCTTTTCAGAAGTTCGATTTGTGTCAAAAGAACTATGTTAGATTATTACTATATATAAATCTGATATATATCCTAAGTCCTGCTTTCAAGGCATGAAAAAAAATGCAAGTTAAATTTTGTCAATCAGCCCAGTAAACCATGAGACATAGAACTGGCTCTTTTTTATGGTGCAACGTGTATAAGGGCATATGTATGCATATATGTATTTAAGTTTCCTCTTTTAGTATTTATATGCATCAATTTACAGTTCATTTGAACTATTTCAGAATAGCTTTATTAG
This sequence comes from Stegodyphus mimosarum, assembly GCA_000611955.2. Lineage (NCBI taxonomy): Eukaryota > Metazoa > Arthropoda > Arachnida > Araneae > Eresidae > Stegodyphus > Stegodyphus mimosarum. Next base: position 789,409 of record KK116233.1, on the reverse strand, counting down.
TAAGAAATTGGCTAGACAGATTTTGATTCAAAGTCTTTATTTTTCCTTAATAGCAAATGAATAGCACTGCCTGGAAAATAATAGTGACAATTTTTATTTAAAATAATGCATATCATCCTGTGTTTAGCTCTATTCAAAGTGAAAAGATATATGCTTTATATGCAGTAGGTACAATATTGATGCACACATACTACTGAAAAACCATTCTATGGTAAATAAAGTGAGAAATGGTAAGCAGAGGGATTTTTCAATAACCCTCATTTTATAACTATTCCCTTGGAAATTAAATAAAGGATTATCTACTGGTAAACTCACAAGCTTCAATCGCAGGACTTATTGATAAGCTTTAATTCACATAGAGATAGCTGCAAGGAATCACTGTCACAGGTTGATAAGTAGCATTAGCATAAGAATAATTCCTCATCAACGTAATATAAATTATATATCATATGCACTTCTTTTCTTCTTTTAAATTAATTTACATCTTTTAAAAGAGTAAGAAATGCTTAAAAAGAAATATCGACAAAAGATTTCTTCAGCTGTTAACTGTTAAGCCCGTGATTAAATATTTCCTAAGACTTAACTCATAATTCTATAAGGGATTGTTGCATTTCTCCCTTGCGTGCTTTAATAGTGAAAGCCGCGCTAGAAATTGAAACATTCCTGGTTCAAATCCCAGAAAGACAGCAATTGACTTTTCATGTTTCCTGCTTTCAAAAACTTAAGAGCCCTCTTACTATAACTGGAATTGTAAGACGTAAAACGCCAATTTATACATGAAAGAACAAAACTGAATTGGAAAGAACAAAACTGAAATGAGAATGCGTAAATTCTGTAAAACACTGTTCTACACATAAAGCAGAAGAAAAAACAGATACACGTAAAGTGTATTAAATTTATCTAAAAGTTTTATGCATACGGTATTTCTAAGAAACTTTCTGTATGTAGAGCATAAATACAGATGCATACACTTAAATTTTCGCAGAGTGTGAGTCATCTTTTTTAAAAATAAACTCCAGGTAACTTCAACATTTTCTTACATAGTTATTATTAATTATTATCTTATTACTGCATTAATTGTTTACGGCTATGTATTGTCTAATTTATTTTCTACTCCTAAAACTTGTATATTTTTAAAAGTACATATGTATATACAAATATAAAAATATAAATAAAGAAATAAATACAGGTAGTTCAAAATCCAGTCCATTTACGCTCTAGCAGCAGCAGCAAGCAGTGGTAATAATGCAAAATAAAATAAAATAAAATATTTTTATAAAGTCCATTGCACATTCAGTTTGGAATAAACCACATGCAAAAACCAAAAAACGGAGGCACAGTAACAAACCTCAATAATCAGAGGAGCAAGATATACCAAAACCAAAAACGAAAAATGATATTTACATTTTCGCTGCATCGCCATCAAGGGGTTGATGCAGCAAAATAAGTGCATAAATAAAATAGCCTCTTTCTAAACTAACAATGACACAAGATAAAATTTAAAAATAACCTTAGAAAAACATATAAAGTAATTTAACTTTATCAGTACAACACTACGGGCCAAAGTAAAATTTTAAACGTATTTTTTAATTTTATTATACTCTCTCTATATATATTGTTACGTGCGTACGGGTTCGTTATATATTGAATGCACAAGTCGTTAAAAAGTTAACAAAAATTTATTCTTTCCACAAGAAATAAATCAAAATGCTGAAATATTTCTTCACAGATCTTCGCACAATATCACAATATCTCAAACGTTTAGCAAAAACTCAGTTCAAAACAGATAAAATAATTCTATCTCACAGCGAAATCGCTACAATCAATACAGCATTATGTAAACAAACAGCAGTTCGCTTTTTACAGCTACAAGTATAACAGCAACAACAACAACTGAGATGAGTCAGTCAGTGATTTTATAGCCGAATTATTGCAAATAATGCAACTTTACCGGCTCAGTGACAAAATTTGCCTAAAGAGGCCACAAGACGTTGAAAGTCCAGACAAATAAAAAATAAAAGAGCAAAGGTCAAAAGGGAAGCCACAAGTGGCAAATACAAGACGACAACTGAGATGAGGTGTTTCACCTCGGCTCTTATAAGCTTTTTAATAATCAGTAGAACAATCACGATTTTTCTAGATTTTTCTGGATGGCAACAGTAATTACGAGATATTTATTTATTAAGCATTAAATGCACGCGCTCTTTTATTTTTATTGCTATTTTTTTTTCGACGTAGCTTTCTCTTCAAAAATCGTCTGCGTTGCACGGGGAAATAAAAAGGAATTTTAATTACAATTCTAAATAAATAGCCAAACAAATGTGAAATTCGTAATAATATATATACATGAAAAAATTAAAGTTTGATTTCTTTCTCTGAATGAAATATATAAGCAATTCGATTATAACTCTATTAACTGTAATTGAATTTATCATTGCAGTTGCATTAGCTGTCGTTTAATTTGTTTATGTGAACAAGAAAAATGTGCAACTGATGAGCTATCTTTAAATTTAAACAGAGAAGAAAATATGAAAGTGCACAAACGAAAATAAGAAGATATGAAAGATACGAAATACGAAAGATACAAATATAAAAATTGCATTCTATGTATTCCCTTTTCCTGTAAATATATTACATTTGTACTAAGAAAACAGACGTTTCTTTCTCAAATTGTTATATGTCAAGGCTTCTGATAGTATAAACATTTTTATAATAGATTTATGAAATTATATTCAAAAGTGTAAAACAAATTATTATTCTGCATTTAGGTTTTAAAAATTCGAAAAGTTAAAAATTGTACGTGTGTTATGGAAAGGGAATCAGCTTCGGAATATCGAAGGCTTAGAAAGTTGGTTGTTTAAGGTTACTATGCTATTTAAACTTATTCTATTCCAAATAAAAAATCACTTCAGAACCCATACTTTCCCAATTTATAGTTAATCACATTACCACGGCGGAATCTGCCCGAAGGTCTCCGAAGTCTCTAATGGAAATCGTAATTTTAAAATGCAGTCAACCCCCGCATCTCTCCAGGAAGCAGAAACAGAGATGCGGGTAAATTTATTAATGGACATGTACTCAGGAATCGGAGGAAGAAGAGGATAAAAAAATATAACTTCCATTAAAAAGTCAAACTGTCCTTCACTTAACGTTCTTTAGAATCATCGCAGAAATATGAAGCAAAAAGAGGAGGGCTAAAACTTTCACTTCCCCTTTCCATTTGATGGAAATTAATATAAATCCAACGTCTCCAAGCCAAGCTGTTTTCGAATCAGAGAGACTGATGATAATAATGCGGCTCTAAATTAAAAGCGAGATGTCCAAAAAAGATTTCACGTTTCAAACTAAAGTGAAATTAAAAGAGGAAAAAAGTGACTTGGATGGCAGAAGCTGACAAATTAATAAGCTCCCTTTAAGTTGGAAATATGAGAGAAAGTTAAGATATATCGTAAAAACTCCAAATTGCAGTGAAATATGCAATTAATTCTACGGAGAGACGGGACAAAATTAGCTATGAAGGCGAAATGTATCCTTTTTGATTTGCGAAAGCGAGTGATTATTCACTACTATCATCAGTATTTCGTAATTTATTTCACTGAAGTTGAATTAGAAATTTTGTATTTCAGTTCGTGAAATTTTCCTACGATTTCTAAAGTGAACCTTATTTTTTTCCTATACCATCTTATAAACATTTTATGGATGAAAAATAATTTACAGTGTATAAACAGAAACGCATTTAGATATTAGTTAGCTCTTACTAGAAAATTAATTTTTCATCTGTTATGGGGTAATATTTTCAGTTTTGGAAGAATTTCAACAGGAAAAAGATAGTTTTTCTTTAAAAACTGAAAAAAAATAGCATACTTTGAGCAACTTATTATTTATGCACACAAGAAAGAATTTTACATTTAGATATGGTTAACTTCTAGTAGAAAAACTAGATGTTCCATGTATTTCTTCACCGGTGTTATGCTGTAGAAGTTTCAGTTCTAGCAGAAGTTTGACTAGAAGAAAATAGTTTTCCTTTCTAAATTAAAAAACATAACATAAGTCGAGTTACTTATAATTTGTTATTAACACAAATTTAAGAGAAGGGCGCGTTATAAAAGATATATTGATTTCTAGAAAATTAGTTACAGAATTTACTAAAACTATTAGTTATATTATTAGTTTATTACTATTAGTTATAGAATTTACTAATTTATTTTATTACTTAAAACTACTTTACTATTTTAATTAGTTATAGAATTTGCTTAAAATTAGTTATAGAATTTATTAATTTCTAGAAAATTAGTTATAGAATTTACTTTATTTATTACTACTAAGAATAGAATTTACTTTACTAATTTACTATTACTTTATTACTTACTTACTCACTTTTTTTAATATGGCACTTGACTGACTGTTCTATGAGTTAAAAAATAAATCTATTGTCAAAGCATGCAGTTTGAAATAGCAATACTTCCCAAAGGCGAGCAGGATAATTAGAATTCTGGGAAGTTGGAATCCAGATGACTGGAGATCTGATATACTTTTGAAGGATTCCACTGGCAATATTGTCCTAAGGCAGCTTTCGAGATACTATGGAAATTTCTCACTGAATCCTCTTATGTTTAGTTTCCAACAGTGTCTTACGAATTTTTAAAAATCTCACAAACATTTGTAAGGTTTATCTATATTAGTTAGCCAATTATTTTATGTTATGAATCTCTACTGTCACTTCTCTCTTTCCGTTTTCTTGCCAGAATGTAAATTAACTCCTGTGTATTTAAGTAACGATTTATTTGAGATTGTTTAGAGAGAGCGTGTTCTGCCTGCTGAAGGTCACATTACTAGCGCGTTATTCTAAGTTAAAGAGATTTTTTTATTCTTGCCAATACTGTCTCGTCGGTGGTTATATTTCTCTGGTAGACTCTGGATTGAGTTTTAAATTCAAAATTCTACTTTTGAGTTCTCGCCATAATTGCTGGCTTATTTGTAATAACAGGTGTTCCTTCTGTTCAAATGACATAGTTTTAAATAAAAGAGTCTTTTACACCCTTCTTACGTTTCTGCTTCATACAATCTAATAAGGAGTTACCACAAGTTACGTTTAGTAAAAGGCATATTCTCTATATATTTATTCATTCAAAACTCGCTGCCTTTACGTTATTTACATGAATTACTTTATTTTCCACCTAATTTAATTATTTAATTACATTAATTATTATTTAATTACTTAATTACATTCATTATTTATACATTAAATCAAAAGTTTCCTAAAATTACAGCTTCTGCAATTTTTTTAATCTTGGAGGAGAAGTGGGACTGACCTGATCGGAAATTGTAGGGAGATGGTTTCATATGGGAAACACTGATAATTAATTGTAAGAATTTTACTGCTGGAGGATCCAAGTTTTATTTCATTGTATATAAAAATTTCATGTGGTTTACGACGGCAATGACTGCGACATCGATGAGAGTGGGACCTCTGTCATATCAGGTATAGATGGAGCAAAAGCATTGGAAATGACTTTATGCTGGAACAACAGGTATCAGTTTTCTTAATTGATGTGTTATTTTTAAAAAAATTAAGAAATTATCCAGGGAATCGCCGAATTTCCAGCTTTAAGCAAAAAAAAAAAATTTTAAACATTCCTATCAACTGGTATGCAAAACTTCTGCAAGGAATTGACACATTTAATAAATACTTTAACTATAAAAATGTATATTTGCATTGATTAAATAATATTTTTCATTCTCCGCTTTAACCGGAATGCCGGTTAAGAGGAAGTCTACTGTACCAGAATTATAATAAGAAATCGATGTATTTCTCGGGGTTCTAAATTCCATTTCAACGTTCTCGGGAGTCTCTCTCATTCGAGAAAAAGAATGAGTTAAAACAACATTGTTTTTCTTTAAAAAAAGAAAGAGAGGCAGGAAAAACTGATGCAAAATTTAAGCAGAATTTATAATAGGTTTTCGATAAACACTATTAATCCTGATTTACACGACATCTTGTTACAACAACTTCAGAAATGGAGAAGTTCTTGATTTGCATGGATGGTGGTTCTATACAAAATGATGCGTTAGGGTGGCTGATGATGTGCCTTCGTGAATATAAATTTTATTACCATTTGTAGGACAGGCAATTGCTAAATTTTAAGCTTATCTCTGAAGAAATAATAAGAATCGCAGAATAAGCATTCGTGATTTTGTACGGAATCCCTCTGCCATCGAAGCTCAAAAAATCAGGAATTTTTCTGCCAAGTCTATCAATTTTCAGGGACAACGTGTAATCGGCAGCACCATTAACATGATTCGAGTTGCTATGCTGTTTCCAATTTCGACCAATTCATCTCTCCCCCCCCCGTCCCCTAATCTTTCACCCACTTCTCACTTCTCTCTCTCTCTCTCTTCTGCAGCACCCATTCCAAAATACATTTCTAGCAATCGAAAGAAAGAGAAGAGGGTGGTTGCCAGATTCATTTCCTGTCATTTCCTCACCCATTTGCCGCTTCGGTAGATCACGTGATTCGAATGGTGAGGGAAAAGGGGTTAATAGCGTGCCCCAGGGCATTTAAAAATTTGCTTTCCCGTATGAAGGATGAGAAGAGGTAAAAACCAGCTGGTTGTTGTGAAAGCATGATTGCAACATGACTATGCAAACTCTGATGGATGCCAACCCCTATCGAATGAAGATGATTATTTTTTTCCCTATGATTGTAGATTATTTTTTTACATTTCTCATCTCCCAACGACATTTGCTGAAAATTTGATAAACATGCTCGCTAAGCGCAGGCAAATGTCACCGAAGATGTTACATATCAGAAAGCAGATTGCTTACAAAATTATAAAAACGAACAGATTTAAAATTTGATTACATATATATGATTGAAAATAGGAGAACTTAGTGCTACTTGTAAAGTAATCATGATTTTCTCTTCATATATTAAATTTTTAATACGGGCAGTCACCAAATACAATATTATCATTACATTTGCGATTAAATGCATAGTAATAAACTTCATTTCTATCATCTACTTAACTGATGACCGCACTGTAAAATTTCGTTTATTTTTTAACCAGTTCTTTTATTTTCATTTGCTTTTCTTTTCTCCTCATTTTCCATTTACCTGCCAGAATATAAATTTCTAGCTGATGTGAAATTAAAATAAATTAGAAAGGAGGTAGTGTTTAAAGAAAGGTTTTAGAGCGTAGAATCAGTGCGTGCTCTACCTGCTGAAGGCCACGTTACTAATTTGATTCTCTTGAGAGCTGTATTCTCCGGCTTTATTCTCGGCATTAAGCTTTTCACGCTAACTTTAGGTCAGAGCCAACTTGCACGTTACTCTAATTGTATAGTCGTTGAGCTAAATTACTTTTAATTAGTTAAGTCAAATTCATTATCTTTGATTAAAGCCATAAATTTTGGTTATTGTAAACATGAGCGGTGCCTTCTGTAAACCTTAATTTGAATTAAATAAAAGGGTCATTTACACCCTGTTCTTGCCTCAGTGGCACTTCCCAAGACACTGTGATATTTCACGTAAAATCTAAGACCTTTCGTACATTTAGTTTACCTAAGACGAGATGTTACAGAATGAAGAGATGAATAATTTTTTGAACTAAAGTATTTGGTATTTCACTTTAGCTGTTATATACCTGTGAACTCTGAGAAGATAAAACAATACTAATAATAATGATAAATAGAAAGGTTAGCCATTTCCATGGGGAAAACCACGAAAACGCTCATACAGCCTGCCCGTTCGCGGGATTCGCCCCTCGGACTGAACTACTAGTGTTCAGCAACTTTACCGCTCAGTCGCTGGTGGGCATAAGATATAGAACTGTCCCCCTTTTTTGTGTCCATGTCTGTGTGTGTGTGTGCAGAGTGTACCGATAGAGTCTCAACCTCTTTGGTAACATAAACTATAAGAACTCTACAAAGATGTAAGAGACTTATTGCTATGTCTTAGAAATTACAGCATAGGCGTGGAAAGGATGTAAAAAACCCTTTGATTTATCTCAGATAAAAGTTAAAAAAAGGCACTGCTTGTGCTTACAGAACCAGCAAGCATTTATTTTGTAAATTAGAAACGTAAGGAACTGAAATTATCTGTATAAATTTTAAGTTAGTCCAAAGGCTACACAGAGAGAAGTTGGCTCTGATATAATGTCGGTGTGACAAGCCTAATCGCGAGAATAAAGCACGACTACCACGGTGGTCTTCAGCAGGTGAAACAAGCTCTGATCCTGCCACTTAAAAAAAGCTTTCTTTAAATACTATTCTCGTTTCTACCTCATTTGAATGCGTTTCTACCTCGTTTCTAAATCATAGGAATCAGCATTCTGCCAGGAAAATGAAACGCGAGAAAGAGAAGAAAGCTAATTAACATAAAATAACTTGTTAGTAAAAATAAATAAATACTCGACATTATATTTAATATGAATTGATTAAAGATAGATAAGAAATATGTGTTCTTGGTGCAGATGTGTTGGGATTCAGCTACGACAAGCCGGCAGATTACTCAGCTAATGTCGAAAGTCAGCACATAATTGAAAACTGGCAAATGAACTCTAACTCGGTTCTTGGCAAATAATAGCTCTTTTCTGGCCTATTAAAGTCGATTTGGATGACAGTTAGTATTATCAACACCATCAACTATTTGAGTATTTTTATACTCCGGACCAACTTAACCTAAGTCACGGCCTTTTGGTTATTACTACTCAACCCGATAAGATGAATTCTGACCTAAGATGTCAAAAGACAACAAGCAAGATATCCCACGGGAAAAAAACTACTACTTAACCAGCCAACCACAATCAAGGTGCGGCCGGCAGATTAGTAGGCATTTATTGAACAGAGTCAGTGTTAAGTTACCTAGAATATTACATTTTGATATTGTGCCCAACTGTGCTACGTACAACAGAGATAAAATATGCTTTGAAAAATAGCACTGAAAAATAACTTTTACGTATTAATCCGCTGCTCTAATTTGTCCAGAATCTACAAATGATCCTATAGCAGTTGCGACTTATAACATTGTTTGTCAGCACAAATGGAAGTTCGTTCAGTAGCTTAAGATATTTTCTCCCTCCTTCCAGCATGCCTTTGTGCTGTAATGGTTAGCACACTTGACGCTTATTCGAGAGATCCAGGTTCGAGTCTTGTCGAGGGCATTGCTCATTTTTTATATCTTCTGTTTCAGAAGAACCTAATGACTCTACAGTGACCCCCGAACTAAAAGGTGTTGCATGATGATCCTTCACCACCAGGATTTGGCTTGGGTCCTCTAATTCCCAGTCGCCCTTTAAAAGGGGGAGTGTCTTCTTCTTCAAAATAACCTAATGGCTTTGTGACGCTACTTTTTTCAAAAACGCACCATGGCTAGTTATGAAACACGCTGGAACTTTAGTACGTTAACATTGTGATACAATTAGTGTTGAAGCACTGCTACATGATATGACTTGCTGAAGTTTATTTAATCCGATTTTAATGCGCAAGAAACGCTTAAACCAGTAAGATCACTTCTGAGGAGATAGTTGTTTTATGGAACTTTATTTAAAAACTGACCAGTAGAAGATATGATGTTCCGGATCGCCAATATTGCCACATTCAGGTGTGGCATCGACTAAATCCGTAAAATTATGTCATGAATGGTCCATGTCCTCTTAAAATACAAGTAATTGATGAATGCCTTTTGATAACTGGACAATTTGAGCACAGAACATGCTCTCCAATAAAGATGCACAGCTCAGTACTATGAGAACTATTAATTGCTGCGTTTTCACTTAGGCAGATAGTTCCGATCGTCATTAAAGAGTACTTGTATATATACTGATATTATGTAAATCTTTATCGAAACGATGACAGTGTTGTACTTAAAGTACCAACCTTAGGATTAATTTAAATTGCACATACAGTTGAATGAAGTTAACAATGATAATGATGAACATATTTGAAGTTCGTAATATCATTGCTGTGGCGTATTCTAAATAAAACATATTCATGTAGGTTTTATAAAACATATTGGTAATAAACGTGTAATAAAACATATTCGTGTAGGTTTCATCAATTTTTAATTTTATATTATTTTATTTACTTATTACTTCTTCATACGAACTAAAAGAAGTATTCTAATCGCGAAAAAATTCGGGTATCATATTCCAACCAAAATATGCATTTTGACAGCTATCGAATCTATTTCGATGATTTTTTTGCCTGACATTTGTACATATGTACAGAATGAAGCACTATTTTTTCCAAAAAGGAACGTAAAATGGATTAAAGGGTTCTCAGAAGGGATTTTTTTCGTGACGTCTGTACGTATGTATGCATCTCGCATACCTCAAAAATAATGTATTCTTAAAAAACATAACTCAAAAACAATATTTCAAAAATAATGGCATAATTCGAAAACAATGTCTGTACATATCTACGTATCTCGCAAAACTAAAAAACAATTAGCCTTAGAACTTGGAAATTTTGTTTATCGGATTACTATATCATGTAGTTGCGCACCTCTCTTTTTGTTGCATTCGGCCACATCAAACATATATATATATAT